>NW_006498057.1:4451479-4469940 GCF_000471905.2 Amborella trichopoda | reverse complement strand
GGTGGTGGTAGACGTACGTACGTTTACGTTACGTAGAGTACTACGTACGTAACTTAATTAGTGTAGTCTACGTGGGTCGGTACGTACACACTAGGTGGTAGGTAGGTTACGTATAGAGTACTATATATATATATATATATATATATATATAGTCGATTCTATTAGCCCATGGGCTGACTGCTATAGTGTTAGCCAATGGCTCGGATTCAATCTAGGTAGATCTGATGGTTACGATCTCATTTCGTATTTGAATTTTTATTTTTTATACAAATCGAAATCACTTGAAATTTTAGACGTTCATTCTTCTCATCAATATACACCTAATACAAATATGAAAAAAATAATTTACAAAATATAAATTGACCAAAATACCCCCAAAATATTTCAAAGGTATTTTGATCAATTTATATTTTGCAACAATAACCAGATGGACCACATAAAAGAGACATTGTATGCAACAGATTCAATAAATTTATTAAAGCAAATCCTATGTTTCTGATAATAAGCAATTTGAACTATTGCCAAAAACATATAAGGCTCCACACAATTTGAAGAAAACCATAAAATCCAGTGAGCCTCCCAATCTCATCTTGAGATTTTCTCCAAATCCAACGGTTAGCTATTGGGATCCTATACAAGTGGGTGGGAGAGGATCCTATAGGATCATTACTCTTAAAGGTATTGTATAATATAGGACTCTTTGGAACAAGGAGGTATAACTAATCCTAGTGAATCGAATTGCTTAGAACACATTACAAAGTTCAACATTTTTTTTTTTTTTAGACTTTGAGCTTGATAAATAAAACATTTTTGGACTTTCGATTTCCAATCTAAGACACCAAAAATGATTGTGATTTCCTTGTACAAAAGATTAACGGTCTTATTATATATATTTCCTTATGTAAAATGGTAAAACAAAAATATGTTACTTAGAATGCAATCATAGAATATACTTATTTCTAAAAGTCCCTATAATAAAAAACAACAATAGAATAATATTTTGGCAAAAAAAAGAGGAATAAAGGGTAAAAAAAATAACCAAAAATCGGAATTTGAGAATTTTAGTCTTGATTCAAAACACATTGTTAGGACTTTAGCATATCAATGCAATAGGAACACTTTGGGAGAGAAATTAAAGATTTGTTATTTCTGGTTCAGAAACCCCAAAAATTGTTAAAATTAATTTCTTCCATTTTGATTTTCAATTATACAAATTGATACTGGGTTTTGATGGAGGGCTTAAATAAAACAGATTTGATGTCAAATTCTTTTCTTAAGATTCGAGTGAGAAATGGAAGAAAAGAAGATTAGAAGAACATAAGTGTGAAAATATAGCAATTCTATTAGTCGCAAAATGGCTTACTACCCCAAGTTCTATCCGCCATGGGAAGAAGATCATAAGTGTGAAAGCATATCAAGTTCATTACTCGAAAAACGGTTTAATTTAATTGTGTATCATTATGACTGGTTTAATGATTTCAAAGGGAAAACCGTAAATTAAACAACTTGAGGTGCAAAAGGAGTCAAGTTTAAAATGATAGCTTTCATTTTTTTCTTGTAAAGTTTAAAATCCAATCCTTTACCTACTCTATGGTATACAAAGTCAGTACAGGGAATAAAACTGTAGCCTCATAATTTTGGAAAGTGAATTTTATTTCCTGAAAATATACTTGGAGTCATGACCACTTTGCCCTCAGATTTGGCCCTCAAAATAGCAATTTTAAATGCTAGGGTCACCTCGGGTAAAGATAGAGGTTTGACTGCATACGGAAGATCGAGTTGAAGATGACTAACTTGCATGGTTGTTTTAAATTTTAGAGAAATTTATCAAAATATACCTCTAATGTCAACTATTTAACCATCCGCCCTTCTTCAACCTCCAACTCATGATCAATTCATCATGTATCTTTTGGTGGGATTTTTTAAATTAAATCATGATAAATGTGTCATCATGTGGTGGGATTTTTTAAATTAAATCTTGATAAATGTGTAAAATGTTAAATAGTTTATCGCCCTTTTTGACAAATTTCTAAAAAACATTTAGTGTTCTTGCTATACACTCACTCCATGCGACAAAAGAGCTGCTTAGGAGATTCTTTTCGATCTAAAATTTTGGGATCTGATCCACATGAGAATCATCATATTATTAGTATCCAAGGAAAAGTAAATTTTGAGTTCCTAAACGCCTAGATCTTATTGTCAAAAAAAAATCTTGAACGCTTAGATCTTAATTTCCAAAAATTGGAGCAAACGTTCTTGTAGGCACATACATGATGCTTTGATTTTGTTTTTTTCCTTTTTTGAGAATACCATGAAAAATACTCCTAATTTGGATTTTACAAGGGAGGGAGCGAATGATTTCATAAGACGTACGAACTAAATTTAATGTAATTTTTTAGGGCCATCCTAGGCTGCCCAGCACATTGCCAGCCTATCATGAGATTATACTTGAATTTAAATTTAGAAAATCTTAAGGATTTTATTTTCTTTTCAGGTTCCAATTATGTTACGAATCATTGAGCTATGGATAGAATTAGGCATCTTTCTAGAAGGATTTAGCCTTCTTCCTTAGGGCTATGATATTATCATCACTATTAGATTTTTATTTCAACTATATGGGGTTAGCTACATAAATCCTAATCTGCCACCCTACGCTATCAAGAGTTATACTCTCAGATAAGACCATAAATCATTATATTTTTTCTCACTACTTCAATCTATGTATTTTTTGCCCTTCCCTTTGTTTTTTTAAGCCTCCTACTTAAACCGTATCTCACCGTCTAACTGGTGTTGTATTGGTTTACATTGCACATAGAAGCCAAACCTAAGTTCCCTCAAGGCCATGCCCCTAGATATTACAAATGCCGATTTTTGAGCTCTAGTGTATAAGTTTACATACATTTCAAGATTGACTTCGTGTCGAGAGCATAGTTAGCAAATCTCCTATTAGAATACAATTTTTCAAAAATATTCAATTTTCCAAAATTGGTTAACACCGAGTTTTTCAATAGATCTTCAAAAAATCAACTTCTTTTTTTAATGGAACCTATATAAGCACGTATTTTATCTTTCTCAAAAAAAAAAAAAAAACTTTTGGAAACGTTTCTTCCTTGTAACTTCATTGAAACTTCCATTCTCTTCATTGATTTCTCAATTTTGGTTTAAAAATAAGCACAGTAAATGTAGGATTAAATTAACAATCTCTATTTAAAAATTTCATCAAAAATTTCACCACCTCATTACCTTACAGGAATTGTATTAAAAAACACACAAACAATATATTGTTAGAAAAAATAATCTCTCAAAACAACCATATATGCTAATCTTTTTCTGAAAAAGAATTATAACTCAAAACTCCTGTATATTTCAAAAAAACTCTCATTATATGGTCTCCATTAATCCATTATGTGTTATGTATCGTGATAATAGAGTAAGCATTATTGTTGTATTTAAATAAAATTTAGACAAAATTTGTGAAGTATTGACCCAAATGGTACTACGTATAGGCATACAATTATTGTTCAACGACTTTAGTATATCCATGCACCTATAAATCATAATTCCATATTGTCCTCTTTATTTCTTTAATTTTTTGAACGATAATCCATCTTATCATTTTTACATCCAATATTTCACCCCATTGTTTGAGTCATATCGTAAATGTTAACGATTCTTTAACGTACCTAATTTTTGGTGATCTATATTTTTAAAATGATTTTTTTTTACAATATTCCATCATTTTATTAATCAAAAGAGATTACAATGCAATCAAGTAATCAAAACATCTGAAACAACCAAATCTTGCATCGCACCTCCTCTCTTAGCTAAAGCATCCGAGATTTCATTCTCTCTATAAACATGTTGGAAGGTCACAGTCATATCCCGACTCAACTCCATTACTTCCATCCATTCCGACCTTAACTTCCAAGGAGGTTTAGAGACACAATTACATCAATTAACCACATTTAGGGAATCACATTCTATCATACATCCTTAATGTAAGTCTCTATCTTTTAAAGTTTGGAGCCCCTTTAGCATCGCAATCAGTTACGCTTCATTGGTTATTTTTATACCACACGGATCTGCAAAGCAGAAAATGCACTGTCCAAGGTGATTCCTTACCACACCTCCAAAGCCTGTTGGCCCCAGATTCGCAAAGGAGCTCCCATCACAATTTAGTTTTATATTTCCTAATCCCAGAGTAATTCATCGTTCATTGTGCTTCACTTTCATCAAGTTTTGCATCATTAAATTCCTCATATTCACTTCCATGTCAACCTTCGAGACCCCAAAACCTTCTTTCGCAATAGATAATCAACTCCAAATTATATGCTGAATTCTCTTCTTCAGCAAATCCTTCTCTATTACCAATCCTTCAAACACCCTTCTATTCCTTTCCAACCAGATCTCCCGAAGGATTGTTACCCTTCCAATCATGAAGATCAAGTTTCCAACCTTTCATAGCTCGTCAAAAGACATATATTCAATAATTTTGATGCGGCTTTAGGGTAATGGTCATGCAATTCCCATTACCTGAAGAAACCAGCACCATATATCATAAGTGAATGGGCACTGTAAGAATAAGTGGTCACCACTTTCATAACATTCCTTGCATAGTATACAAATATTTGTCATTATTTCCTCTCTCTTCATAAGTTTATCAATTGTCAAGCACTTCCCTTGAAATAGCACTCAAAGAAACACCTTCTCTTTTTGTGAAATCTTCCGAGACCATATTTTGCGCAACGAGTCCCTATTCCACATTATCATATCATTGAATAGAAGATTATATGTTGATTTCACAAAAAACCATCACTTCTTCATCCTCCCGTACCAAGTCATCATTGATGTAACTTCACATTTTCTAGCAGTCTAAGTAACTCTTTCATTTGCAAGATAAATTCATCACTAACCCTATTATACGCACACTTTATATCCTATATTCCCCTCTTCCTGCAGTATACCTCACCTACTTTGGCCCTAGGGTTAGATGATGCATTATAGATCAGAGAAAAAAAGTACCTTAACGGAATCTCCCCAATCCATTTCTTGGGCCAGAATGGAGTCCTAAGACCATTCCCCACCTACCATCTCGAACAACTCAACATGAACCTTTTATTATGCATAACACATTTCCAAACCCTTGACTGCAACCTCGAACTCCTATTCTTCCCCAACCACAAGTTATCTCTATCCTCTCCATACGTATCCTTAATAAACACTTTCCATAGTGCCTCCTCACCAGCTATATATTTCCACCACCACTTTGCTAACAAACCATAATTAGCATACTTTACTCTCCTAACTCTAAATCCTCCTTCAGAGACTGACGTACACACTCTATCCCAACTCACCAAGTGGTACTTCTTTTCAAATTTACCTGATCCTCAAAGAAAGTTTTTCATCAGTCTCAATAACCTTTGAGACTGAAGTGGGCATTATTAGTAGAGACAGCTGAAACATAAGCAAATTAGAAAGGGAATCTTTAATAAGAGTCGTCCTGCCACTAAAAGATAGATTTTTTACTTCCACAAATTCAATTTGGCATGCATCCTTTCAATCACGGGATCCCAGACCGACCTTGGTAATCGACAATCTGAGATTGGCAATCCCAAGTACCTAATAGGAAATGCCTCCACTTTACACCCCAAAATATTAGCTAGGTTCATGATCTCATTCTCACATGCCATACCAATAATAGAAGTCTTCTCAAAATTCACCTTGAGACCTAATCCCATTTCACTGTACAAAAGCATTCTTCTAATGTTCATAATTTATTCTACATATGCATTACAAAAGAAAAGCATATCATCAGCATACTGAAGGTGCGAAATCTGTTGACTAGCCCCTGTTTACCACATTACCAATGTTACGGCTAAAAGCCTCCCCCATTATGGTGAAAAGAAAAGGGGACAAGGGATCACCTTGTCTCAGCCCCCTCGAGGCTTTAAAAAAGCCTTTCGGGCTTCCTTCTACCAGAATCGAAAAATGGATTATCACTAAACAACCTCTTATCCGACCGCACCACTTTATGCCTTCTCCAAATCCAACTTTAACAAAACACCAGGTTCACCGAATAAATTCCTTAACTGAATACATTCCTGAGCAATGAGAACCCCATCAGTAATAACTCTCCCTTGAATGAATGCTGATTGTGGACCCACCACAACTCTATGCAACACTTTCTTTAATCTTTCAGCTAGTATCTTAGCAACAATTTTATATATACTTATTAACAGGCTGATAGGGCAAATATCCGATATCCCTGAGATATAGCCATTTTTTGGAATGAGCATTATATATGTTGAATTTATTTCCTTATTGAGCACACCCCTTTTTAAAAACTCATTAACCATCATCATCAAGTCCATTTTCATAACATCCCAAAATATTTGAAAAAGTCTAAGAGGGAATCTATCAGGTCCTAGAACCTTATCTTCTAGCGAAGCAAAAATAGCTCGCTTCATTTCCTCCTCAGATGCCCATCCTTCCAATGATCTAGCCTCCTCCATGGACAGCCTCTGAAAATTCAACCCACACAATATAGGAGTAAAAGCAATATCCTTGATAATACTGAAAGTGGCTGAAAAATTTCATCTCTCATGCGTCTCTATCCCCATCAACAACTCCTTCAAATCAAACTCCCGAAATATTATTTTGTCTTCTCCTAGAGTTCGCAATTACATGAAAATATTTTGCGTTCAAATCATATTCTCTCAACCATTTCACCCTAGATCTTTGTCGCCAATATATTTCTTTTAATCTCAGCATCTCATAAAGAGAACTTAGAAGACCCACCTTCTCCTCTTGAAGACCAATTGTTAAATTACACCCATTTTGAATATGAGCTTTTACCTCCTCCAAATCTAACATGATCTTCTGGATCATTTTTTAAATTTGGAACTTCATCTGCTTCTTCCATTGAAGTAACTTATGCTTGATACTAACCAACTTTTTATGCACGTGAAAACCATACCAGTCCAAAATAGTAGAATTTTGCCACTTGTGCTTAATAATTTCAACAACCTCCTTTTCATCTAACCAAACCAGGTCTAACCGAAGTGGTTTAGGACCAAAATGACAGTTTTTAATATGTAGACATAATGGGATATGATCTGAAGAGAGCTTGGTAAAAGCTACAATACGAGCTAACGAAAAAAGTTGCTCTTATTTATTAGAAACAAAAAAGCGACCAATCTTACTTTGAATAAGATTGTTGATGCTATTATTCGCCCAAGTATCATATGCCCCATTAATAGGTAAATCAATAAGCTGATGCTGCAAAATGAACTGATTAAATAGCCTCATAGATAGATTAAGAGATGTAAAAGATGAAATTTTAGCTGGCCATCTAATCATGTTAAAATCACACTAATAAAAAATGGCAAATTAACCTCAGCAATCAGATTAGATAAGACATATAAAAAATCTTATTTTAATTCATTCGCATTGGTCCATAAAAATTGCAACACATCTAGACAAACACATCCACTACCCTTTCCAAAACCACCATAACAAATCTTTCAGTCAAGAAGGAATCAACAAGTTTAAAGCAAGTGGGGTCCCACAGGAACCACAAAACCCCAGCCGCACCTATAGACTCAAACCCTACAAAAGCCACAGGCCCTACACCCCATATCTCCCTAACTGTATAACTTGTCGGCCTTGGAAATTTAGTTTCCTACAACAACAAAACTTCAGGATTCAAAAACCTGACCAAAAACAGGATTTCACGTTTGATCCTCACACTACCAAGAACTCTAACATTCCAACTACAGATCTTCATTAGAACGTGATGAGGAACCTATCCTGGCCGGACCAGGACCACCATTAGAGCTAGTGGAGGAAGAGCTGGACTCAGTCTCCTCAATGGCATCTTTACCTCTCTCATAATCAGCAATAGCAAGCTTCTTAGGTTGAGGTTCATGCCTGGCCACCAACCGAAGTAAGAGCCTAGTCGGAATTGTCACCGTCTGTCCACAACCAGATGAGACTTCCCCCACATGAGTAGCTTTCTTGCCCACACCCATCTCAGCTTTTTGTTTACAACTATATTTAATCTTCTTAACCCTCTCTTTAATCACTTCTAATACTTGAGCAATGGGGACATTGGACCTCAGTCTAATATCATCCCACATTGCAGATATTTCCTCCAAATTATCATCACGTACTCCAATTGGAGCACCCTGCCCATTAACCCCTATTTCAACATCAACATTACCCTCTAAGTTTCCACCCTCTACGATCTCCCCCTCATCCCTATGTTCATCTACCCCGTCAATTAACAATGGCTGCACCTTTGCCTAATCATCACCAACAGCTCCCTCACCAAGAGCTTCACCACCTGCCCTATCGCTATCCACAATAGAAAGCATACATTCATCTTCTTGATCTTTCTTTATAACTGCCCCCTTTAGCAATGGAGGCAAAAACTCATGATTACCCAGCCCCAAAGGCATTGGAGGCGGTGGAAGCTTAACTTCATCTACTAAGCCATTGTCCTCCACCCTTGCAGAGAAGGTAAAGGACTTAGCACCCAAAAGCATTTGAATTACAATGTCATCCCCCACCCCTTCTTTGATGACCGCGATAGGTAGGCCTTGGTCTTCGGCTGTAACCCTCAACCCCATATCAGCCTCCTTTAAACCTCCGTACCAAAAGGCGAGAGCCTTTCCATGCTCCTCCACCAGGCAGCTGCAAGCACTGTGGCCGATTTGAACAAAACCGATTTATTACTAGTATTTTAGTTTGCCAATATATTATTATTTCTCAACTTAGAAAAAGCTATCAGGTCAAAAAAAAAAACAAAGTATTATATGGGAAAGTATGGTATGTCATCATCTCATTTATTATATTTGCTAGCATATCCAAACTGTCTCACGTCAATGATAGGCAACTAAAGTGCAAGTTGAACAAGGTCAGGGTATCCGTAGTTAAGGGGGCTGGTGCCTCAACATATCATCCTAGGCTCCATTTACGCTCTTAACGCTACAGAAAAATGGTAGTATAATGTAGGAAAAGACCTCGGGCTTTATTGGTTAGTGCTTGATGATTTGCAACGCTACATCCTAAGCTCAATTCCTACCAAGGGTAGGGACTTTCTTCCCACTTACTCGCCCAAAAAAAAGGAAAAGTCCTAGGCTTAATTCCTACCAAAGGTAGTGTCTCTCTCCCCACTGACTCACCCAAAAAAAAGGAGAAGTCTTAGGCTCAATTCATATCAAGGGTAGGGTCTCTCTCCCCACACACTCACCCAAAAAAAGGAAAAAAACTAAAGTCCTAGGCTCAATTCTTACCAAAGGTAGGTGCTCTCCCCACTTATTCACCCAAAAAAAAGGAAAAAAACTAAACTGTTGACTCACTTAAAAAAAGAAAATAACTAAACCAACCATTGGCATGGTAAATAAACCTAATAAAAACTCACTACAGCCAAATAAAAGGAAAAAAACTAAAGTCCTAGGCTCAATTCCTACCAAAAGTAGGGTCTCTCTCCCCACGGACTCACCCAAAAAAAAAGAAAAAAACTAGGCTGCTGACTCACCCAAAAAACAGAAAAAAACTAGATTGCGAGCAGGAAACCATTGGCATGGTTAATAAACCTAATAAAAATTCACTACAACACTACAAATCCTAGATTACTTATTTAAACCTAATACAAATTCACTACAACACTACAAATCCTAGATTACTAATTTTCTATGAGTTGACGCCACACTAGTTTTTTGTGGGTTTAGGATTAGAAACGCATCCGATATTATTGTAAATGTATTTTAGCCTTAGATCCATGTCTCTACAGCTCAAAATTAGTGCAAATCTGATGATGAACAAAGAAATTGGATGCAAATTTGTTGATCAACAAAAAATTGGATTCATATTTTATCTTTCAGAAAAATTCTACAATAAACCTTTTAAATTTCAGTTTCTTTGTCTATAACAAACTTTAAAGAAACGGATCGGTGACTTGGAACTGCCACCCCAAAAAATATGTTGGGTCAGTGGATCAGCGATCCAGATCGAAGAATCAGCCAGTTTCAGCCAAAAAAATATTTAAAAAAATACTATAATTTCTCAAAAATCTAGTTTTTTTAGATTTCTAAAAGAGATAGTAGCAATTACATTATGGTTCTTCATTATTATGTCAAAAATATTTAAATACTGAAAAACTGTTTCATGTTGAGTGCTTATTATCTATTAAATTCATTTTATAATCAAAATAAAGTTTAAGATACAACATGACAATAAAATGAATCTTTCTAACTCAATTTATTTATTTTATGATTGTATTAGCTTAAGAGTTTTAAAGAAGCTACGGAATAAATTTAATAAAAAAAAGCTTTCATTTAGTGGAATTTAAATTTCTCGCTTACTTTCTCCTTCTCTCTACAAATAACAATTATTTTATATCCGTTGTGGAGTTTACTAGAGAGAGAAGCTATATAGAATAAATAATCATAGAATTAATTTGTAGAGAGAGAAATATATAGAGAGATGGATGCCAATGAGAGAGATATAGGTTGTTAAGGGGTGGGGGGGGGAGAGAGATAAGGGGGGAGGGGGGGAGAGAGATAGCGGGGGAGAGAAAGAGGCCATGGATGGTGAGACATTGTATTTTGACAGGGCAAGTAGCTGTCTTGTAAGATGGTATAAAAAGTGTCATGGAGCATTTGGTTAGTGTCCCATTACTAGGTTTGGGAAGTGAGCTTGCAATAATGAGCTCTCAAGTCAAATATTTAAAAGCAATGTGAAACCCGCAATGATGTTGCTTTTTTATAATTTTAAAAGCTGCAAACTTTGTATTGAAAATTGTCCAGTTTTTTTTTGACATTCGACGATCTACATCAAAATCACTTGTTCTATATTAAAAATTATTTAAAATATCTTCATATATTGAGATCTGATCGGGCTCGAATGTCAGAAAAACCAACACGTCATGCTGACAATTTTCAAAAGCCCACTTCCCGAAACTTAACATGTAGTCCTCCGCTTCACGACACTTTTGTACCATCTTACAAAAAGCTACAGGTTCGACGTGGGCTTAATGCCGCCACACCCCTTGCCCCGTTAAAATAAAATGCCTCTTCCCCATGGTCTCATTTTCCCACTAATAACCCCACTCTCTCTCTCCTTCGCATCCCTCTCTCTACAAATTATTTCTAAATCCTACTCTCTCTCCCCCCCACAACCTATCTCTCTCTCCTAGGCATCCTTCTCTCTATGTATATTTCCTTCTACAAATTAATTCCACGATCATTTATTCCATATACCGTTTTTCTCTTTACTAAATTCCACAACTAATACAAAAATAATTGTTATTTGTAGAGAGAGAAAGAAAGAGTGACATTTAAATTCCACTCAGTGAGAACTTCTTTCCATTAAATTTGTTCCCTATAGCTTATTTAAAAAATCAAAATATTTAAGTTAATATAATAATAAAATAAGTAAATTGAGTTATAGATATTCATTTTACTGTCATGTTGTACTTTAAACTCTATTTTGACTATAAAATAAATTTAATAGACAATAAACACTCAACATGAGAGAGGTCCTCAGTATATATATATTTTTGACCTAATAATAAAAAATCATAATACAATTGTCCCTATTTCTTTTAGAAAATTAAATAACTAGATTTTTTAGAAATTACAGTATTTGTTTGAAATTTTTGTTAGTTGAAATTGACCGATTCTCTTATCCAGATCGTCGATTCACGTAACTAATACAGTTTTCAGGGTGCCTGATCCAGGTCACCGATCTATTTTTTTTATGGAAACCTGTTTCATAGGGGCTAGACCGGGGCTAGACCGCATTTCTACAATATATGGTGTCCCTCTAAAAACAATGGTAACTAATGTTCTAAATGTTTTCTTACTGTAATTATTATTACTAGTTTTCAATTTTGTTTTTTTGATACTCATAATCTTTATGTTAAAGATTTTATATTCTCCAAATATTATGATCAAATTATATTTAAAAAATACATTTATTATCAAGCCCATATTTCTAGCATATGCAGGCTGGCAACATAGAAACCGTGTCCTTGTTTAAAACGTTGGTCTATATTCATAATTGTGGTGTTCTAGATTTGCAACTTTGGACATTTTAGATCCATTGTCCATCACTAACATTTTGGAAGGTGGTCGCAATAGAGTACGTGTGCTAGCTGGCACACCAACCAAAATTCAAAATATTTGATATTTTATTACCCTTTTTGTTCATGAAATCCGAACCCCCCATTTTAATCATGCTACCTCACTTATTCAGAAAATAAAAAATCCCAAAATTAGTGTGAAAATGTATACTCTTTGAACCCTATTTCCTTCAACACAATCAATTTTGGATTAAAAAAACCAAAATAGAAAAAATTAGGAGTCCAATTTTGACGTGTTCTTTGAAACTGAAATTGAAAATATTTGATTCCTCTCTCATTGTTTCCCTAAATTCAATCAAATTTGTCTCCCAATGTCCTGAAAAGAATCTATATGATCGTTTTTGTTTTTTGGCATTTTCTTGGCTTTCCATCTGGTTTTATATATTTTCTCCTAAAACTTCAATTTTGATCTTTCCAACTACTTTATAAAATCTAAATCATTTTTTTTGGATTTATATCTCCTACTAGATGAAACCAAAAGGTCAAAAAGTGCATTTCTTTTTCATTTTGGTCATTATTATTTTTAAGTGTTTATTATTATTATTATTATTATTCTTATTGTTATTATTATTGTTATTATTATTGTTATTATTATTGTTATTATTATTTTATTATTGTTATTATTATTATTGTTATTATTATTATTATTATTATTATTGTTATTATTATTATTGTTATTATTATTATTATTATTATTATTATTATTATTATTATTATTATTATTATTATGAGTTGTGGCTCCTATTAGTTGAAATAAAATTTGCATTTTATTTTATTTTCTTTTGCCAGTTTTCACCCCCCGAAATTATGTCTGTTTTTCTTTTGCCATTTTTCATCCCCCGAAATTATCCGTTTGTTTTTCTTTTGCCGACTTTTTAAACCTTGGTCCATAAGTTTTTCTTGGTTGATTCTATATTCCCGCTAGAGCATTTTGTCCATTCAGTCCCTCGGATAAAATCCAATCTATTTATTTAGTACACCAAATTTTGGGATCCAACAACAAACCTCACGAACCAAAACGAAAAAGAAATCAACTCAAACATATATGAAAAAAAGATATTCATAAGATTGAACAGAGACTGTATACTGATTGGACGACAATATCTAAGAGTTCAAGAATCAAATCCATTTTTGGACGACCATATTTAAGAGTTTAAGAATCAAATCCAATTTTTCATTTAAAAATGTTTGCTGTTTATTAAGTAGATCCAAAATTAGTCCAAAAATTTAATCCCGAGTAGCTCGGAAGAAAAGTACTTCATGCTCTCGAGAGGGCAAGTTTTACGCGCTCTTTTCTTCTGCTCCTTGTCCTCGAATTCCTTCTTAGCCAAAAACTGTTGACCTCTTAACCAATGTTAAAGAATAAGATTGGAGACTAAAATTGTAAGGGGTGAGGGTTTTGGTTCACTAAAATTGGTGCTGGTGGTTCGAATGGATTTTAAAATATATAAAAAAATATAAATAATATTTTAAATATAAAATATCTTATAAAAAAAATGTTGCTCAACTTTTTTTTGACCACTCTAACCCAAGGCTTGAAAATTTAGCAATCCGAAACGTAGTTGCCCGATTCTGATTGGGAATCATTGATGATGATCGGAATCCTTCTATATATCGAAAATTTGGCGATCTGAAACGGAGTTGCCCGATTTGGATTTAAGAATCATTGATGATGATCAGATTCCCTCTATATATCGGGATCTAAACAACTTCTTTTAAACTGTGATGATGATCGAAATTCTTATATATATCGAACTCTAGACAACTTCCTCTAAAAGTGATCCCTCCAAAAAAGGTTCAAAATCTCTCTATACATCGAGATCTAGACAACTTCCTCTAGAAGTGGGGTTAGAGAAAACGGTTCACAAGTCCAACGTAGTTTGAAAATGGTACTTATTTTTTTATTTTTTGTTATGAATTTTCCGTTGTTATTTTGACAAAGAGGGCATCGTGGGCCACCCATCTTTTGGTCTTATCATCACATGTGAGTGTTAACATCATTAGTGACGCCTGTGTACTTCCAACTCATGTGTGACACCCCATCTTTGTGTACTTCCAACTCATGCGTGCAAGTCATTTTTGCAGGGATGAGTGTGACATTTCTTTTCTTAAGGCTTGGCACCTTAAATTTTCGATGTGGGACAAGTCCCACTTCTTCTCACTACGATTTCTACCACTTCTACGGGGTGAATAAATAGGGCGAATTGAAAAATAAACTTTGCAATAACTCATGTAGGCATAATTTTTTTATTTTGTATTTTTCAATAAAATATGATTATAAATTTATATTTTGAGCCGTAATGCAAACCAGTTTTGGGGATTTTGAAAAAATATATTTTGAAAATTAATAATATATTGAATAAATGGGGGCCTTTTGATGCATATGGTGTGTGATTCAATCTTCTTTCATTTCTTTAATTTTCTCAAACTTTATTTCATTATTTTCAATTGTTAGTGAAAAATCATTTTTCTAAATATTTTTTTAACGTTATAACATCAAAATTTATACGAGGTTTTATATTTATTTTTAATCGTATGATATAGAAGTGTTTTCCAATATTTGTTTGAATCATGTTTGATGCAATAGTATAATTAATAATTATACATTAATAGCTAGATCTTGTATTTTATTTATTAATTTATCTATATTTAAATGGCATAATGTATTATTTCTATTATAATTGTAAATAAGACTTTTTTTGCTAAATTAGATATTATTATAGGACAAAGTTTAACTTTATTCTTATTTGTATAGTAACGAATTTTATTCTTATTTGTATAGTAAAGTAATTATAACTATAAAGTAATAATTCCAATTTTAGTACATAATCTTATAGTTGGTTTAGTTGTGATAATTTTGGATTAGTAGAGAGAGTTTACAAATGTTTGGTGATATTAATGTCCCTTTATAGGGGGTATTATTATGTGTATCTTATCATGGAAGTGTCCTTCAATATTTTTTGCATCATGTTTTATGCAATATCATTATATTATATTTTATAATTATACAGATATCCAGACATGGAAACAACGTCTTGATATTAATGTATTTTCACATAATAATAAAGTACATATGTAACAACCTCAATTTTTTTTGAAACTAGAAAAACACTATTTTTTAGGGATTTTTATATTCTTTTGAAAAAAAAATTGAAGCCAAAACCAGCCGATCCGGTTGATTCTTCGATGCATAGATCCGACATAGTTTGGGTGACCGATCTGGGTCACAGATTCGTTTTTTTAAACCTTGCTCTAACTTTTTGTGTTAAATCAGCCTGACCGGTTAAACCTTGGCATTGAGTATTTTTTTATCAAACCCATTTCATACTCTAAACCAAACCGACCAAGGCACCAATGAACAGCTCGACTTGTCCGACTGGCCAATCAAGTTTGGTCGGTCTTGATATCAATGATTTTAATTAGGGAAAATGGCTTGATAGGGCTGTAGCCCTATCAAAATAGGTAAAGCCGCACCTCATAACTTGTCAAAAGCTGCAATTTAAGTGTTGAAAAACTTTTAAATCGATCGTCTCAGCTTGAACAATCTAGTTGTGCAGAAAAAATAAGGATTTCAAAATATGAAAATAGTGTATATTGCAACAAATCATCTAGACCATCTATTTCGCCTAAGAAGTAAGTGTTTACATATTCGTAAGATTTGTACAATTTTGTTAGTTTTGGAATTTATTGTCGGTGATGGAAATTAATTTTAGAGTCATCATGAAGATTTCCAATGCTGAAAGCGATATTTTTTTTTAATAAAGCCTAGGCCCTATAGAAACTCCATCCTTTAATTAATCTCATGCATTTATACACAACACAGAGTGCAATGATCCGGTCTGCATGTAAGTGTGTTGTACATGTTTGCCTATGCTGCGCGGGCATGTGCACGGGAGAGATCATTACAGCCCCACACCGTCATACAAATTCCGTTATATTATTTGAGGGAGGGTGCCGTGTGATGAGTATCAATGCAGGGAGAAACCCTTTTAGCAGTTAACACTCAAAAAGAAAAGGGAGAAAACCCTTTTTAGTCTTTTACACACACATGGATTCAATTCCCAAATGCTTTTCATTCTCACTTGTTTTCTTTTTGGCGTGATTGAGCCTTTGAAATAGAGGCACCTAGTGACCCCCACATTGGCAACACACTTGAAAGCCTTACATCCAATTCGGAAGTCGGCAACTCTAAGCTTTTATTCATTTCTAAATGGTCCACTTGGACTTTAAATAGAGCATAAGCTTCCTTATTGGAATTGTTCAAATAAATAAAAATAAAAAATTCCATGTTTGGAATATATAATTGCATATCATAAGTCCATAAAATACTTGCTTCTAGAAACTGGTAAGACTCACGTGCCTTCAAGCAAAGAAGAATAAGAGAGAAGCACAACTTATTTTATCATTTTCTTATTACGTATAGGGTGTGGTTTTTATAAGGTTGCAACTTTAAACCATTCAATTAAGGCGAATTTTAAATTTTATCATAACATATGATTTTGTTTTAAAAAAATCTTAGGATTATCATTAAATCTTAGGATTATATAAATTTAAACTTAAAAAAAACGTTAAAATCGAGTAGATCTATAAATATATGAAAATTTTGAGAATGGATGGTCTAAATAAAATGTTGCAAGATGCACTATTTTTGGGACAAAAAATCTTTTTTTTTTTTTTTCATATTCATGTATCGCTATGTCGAGATGATCAATTAGAGAGTTTTTCAACATTAAAATAAGCTTGTTCGATAGATTTTTGAAATGCATCTTTACTTCTACATTTTAAGGTTGCAACCTTATATAAACTTTTTCCTTACTTATGTGAAGCTTATGGAAAGAGCACTTGCCAGCCAAAAAGAAGCCATAATAAGAGATAAAAATGAGAATAAATAATGCGATGGAGCACAAGAAAAGAAGGAAAAGATAAGTAAAGGTGATGAACTCAAGTACAAAGGTGTTGAGATGGCCCAAAGAGGCACTTTTGCTCTTTCTTGGGCTGTGGATAACTTTATTATGGGAAAGAGAAGAGTTTAAGTTTGATAGGTGGAAGATAACTGTAATCAAGCTACTTTTAGGTGTAAAGATTTTGCTTCTTTTGTTTTCCTTGTGCTTATTTTGTATATTATTCAAGTCATACTATACATACTACTAATGAATTTCATCTAATATTAAAGAAAAAAAAACAGAGTTTAAGTTTATTAAATTTTCATATCCCGAAGAAGAAAATCATGGGTACTTTCTTAAGGACATGTATGGTATGCCTGAAAATGCTTTCACAAAGTATTTTTACATGAAATAATTCCCATATATGAGGACGTGTGAGTTTTTTCACACCAATTAATTGTTGTGACAAATTGGTATGAATAAACTCTTATACTTAATAACATGGAGGAGTTCTTTCGTATGAAAATAATTTTATAAAAGTATTTTCATACGTACCAAACACATGCTGTAAGAGATTTAAAAATTTGTCCAAACAAAAGAAATTAGGATCAATTCTACCATTTTGACATAGCCAAGATGTACTTGATTATTGCTTATGCGTGAACCATTATTAGCGTAATTACTCCATGATGATCAATGGAGAAATTAATTTTGTTAATGTAGTTGCTGACTTATTTTTTCCACGGACATGCTCATAAACGAATGTAAAGATCAAAAGAGTAATAATTCAATAAGCAGCTTAAAAAAGATAATTAGTGATAAGAATAAAGCAAAGCAAAAAAAATATAGGGAAAATATCTCATATACCTTATTTTTAACTTTCATTTCTCCATTGACCTAATGTTGCAAAACCTGTCGTACTACATAAAAATTCACTTTATTATCTCCTAACTATCTAAACCAGCGTTTTAAAAAACGCTGACTCGGAAATCGTGAAAAGGGGACCGGATCGCCTATAAAATCGGAAATCGTCCGGTTCTAGAGAGAACCGGACGATTTTGTACAGTGAATCGCCGATTCAGTGTACGGAATCGGCGAGTCCGAACAGTGAATCAAGGCGTCCGTACGGATTTTTTTTTTTTTTTTTTGTGTAATCCATGATAGATTTTTTTGTAATACTTGATCGATTTTTTTGTAATCCATGATCGAATTGTTTTTGTTTTTTGTAATCCATGATCGAATTTTTTGGTTTTTTGTAACCCATAATAGAATTTTTTGTAATCCATGATCGAAATGTTTGTTTTCTTTTCTTGTAATCCGTGATCTAATTTTTTTGTTTTTTTTGTAACCCATGATAGAATTTTTTGTAATCCATGATCGAATGTTTTGTAATACATGATCGAAATTGTTTGTTTTTTTTTGAAATCCAT
>NW_006498057.1:4421790-4450363 GCF_000471905.2 Amborella trichopoda | reverse complement strand
TAATTTTTTTAACCTAAACAAATTTTTAAAAAACATTGTTTCTAAACCCCTCTCTCTCTTGACATGATCCCTCTCTCTCCCCCAATCAACCTCCCAAACCCACGCTAACTTTCAAACATGATTCACCCTCAGATATACTCTGAAGCATAGGCCTCCGGCCCTTCTGTTTATCACCATTTGTGTTCATGAGCAGCTCGATCATCTGATCAACGGACATGCCATGAAGCTCCATCTTTCCCAAGAGCTCCTCAAGCCGTTTCTTACTGATCCTTATCTTCACCTCTTTAGAATCCCCACCATCTTCTCTCTAGAACCCATTTTGCTCTCTCTCTCTGCCTAAACACACACTCTCTCTCTCTACTGAAACCCCATAACTCTCACAAAACCGATTTCGCTCACTCTCACAAAAACCCCAAATACAGCTTCCAAAAGGACCCAAGCGTCCTCATTTTCTCTCTCTACCAGAAGGGACGTGATATGTTCCACTCCTAGCTCAAACAAAATTCAAATCTGGAAATCTCTTCCTTTCAGACGGAACTATACCCATTTTAACTACCATTTCCAACAACAGGGAAACTCCATTAGTGGCTGTTTTTTTATGTTTATCTCTCAACAAGATATGATTTTTTTGTGTTTCTCTCTCTACAAATGCTTTCTCTCCCAAGAAACCTTTGTGATAGGGATGGGGATTAAGAAATGGTGAGGCGGGCTTGTTTAAATGTGGAGAGAGAGAGAGAAGATGTCTTGGAATTATGGGAGAAGGGTATTTTTTTTTATATTTCTATCTCTAAAATTGCTTCTCTCTCTAGAAAACCTCTGTGACAGGGACGAGGATTAAGAAATAATGAAGTGGGATTGTTTTAATATGTGGAGAGAGAGAGACAGTGAGAAGAGGGCCTAGAATGATGGGAGGAAGGGTCTGTTTTTTTGTGTTTCTCTCTCTAAAAATGCTCTTCTCTCTCTGCGACACCGACGTTAACTTTCAAATTGTTTAGAGTTAGAAAAAAACGTTTTTTTTTTAATTTGTTTGCGTTAAAAGTTGGAATAAATATATATAAAGTTATTTCGGGGGTTAAAAAATAGGTTTCGAAATTTTGGATTTAGAAAGAATTAAAAGTTGAAAATAAAATCTACGGAGATATTTTACCAAAAATATAATAGAGGATTTTTAGTAATCTTTTAGGAAGAATGCTCAAATCATCTGCCCAACGGTAGTCATTAAATTAGTACAAAGTGACGACCAAAAGTAGTGTTAAACAAAGTCACGAACAGAACCAAATTTTAATCCATCTGAAGTGAAGCTTGGGCATAAAGAACTCAACATCAGTTACATAATGTCAAAAAAAGATTCATAGATTTTGACTTTATTGGAAAAAAAAAATCATTAACAATTTATCGTGATTAGCTATCTTTCCCCCCACAAAACAACAATGTGCGTCACCTTCACTTATCAATCTTCTTTTGGTAAGTTGTATATTTGGACTTTATTCATTACAGATAATTAAACATATAGTAACCCAGGGTCATTACCAAGTAATTGTTATTTCCTAAAATCACATATATAAAATAAGAATAAGAATTATATACGGTATTAACCTTATACTATTGAAAAAATACACATATCAAATCCTCAAATCGATCATCTCAACTTCAAGATATATTGATATAGAAAAAAAAAAAAATCCATATACTTAGGCCATGAGAGATGAGCTATTTAATAATCTATTCATACCTTTTTATTGATTTTAAAATAGCTTGGAATAGTTAGAGAATAATGTAAATTGTTAAATGCAAGATCTCTGGTCATGAATTTCAGCTTGATTGCAATTGTGCTCGTTTTGACCACTTTTCTCCATGACCATTTATTAACCTCTCAATGCAAGATCTGGGCCATATCTGACTCATGAGCATACGACCTTTATTTTTTTAGGACCCTCTGCCTCCAAAATGAGGATTCTTTGAGTTTGTGCCCAAATTACATCCGTTAGGGGCCCCTTCTTTCTCGTGTTTTCTATAGTTTTTCGACACTCACGTGAAGGACTCCGGTTGGGGGTGTAACCATTTAGATTTGTGGCTCGTAGGTCACTATCTTTGTCGGGAACTGATCTCCTTGGCCATGAATGGATGTAGGGAACCATACAATTTTGAAACGCTTGGTGCGTAAAAGACGCTCGTAAATAGAAATTTATAGATTGTTGCATGTGTGAAGCCAAATCACACATGTGGGTGTTTTATTTCACTTTTCTATCTTTTATTTTGGGTGATTAGATTGCATCTAATCTACCGGTTGTGGTGTTATAAGAACTTTACTCTTTTAAGGAGATTAAAACCCTTTTGTTTAGAGTGAAAAAAAGATAGAGGGATTGAGCTGCAATTGGGTTTTCTCTTGAGAGCTAATGTGTGTTCTGTTTTAGAGAGAGAAAGTGAATAAAAGACTTGAACTCCATTGTGGGTTTGCAGTGTACTCTATTTTAGTGAGAAAAAATATCAAAGAGAACCTATTTTTGGGTGTTTTTGGTGCTTTATTTTTTGGCCCTATTTAGAGTGAAAAATGACTGCTGGAAATTGATGCTTTTAGCTCAATTTCACCTTGTAATCTTCCTAAATCAGTAAGTAAATTATCCTGTCATTCTCATGTAGATGTAGGTCACGATTTGCGACTGAACCACGTTAAATTGTTATGCTGTGAATGCATGTTGCTACATTTTCTAGTCCATGTTCTTGCTATGATATTGTGTAGTTTCTACTGCTTGTAAATATTGATATGAATGCATAATAGCTAAGAATGTCATAAACCCTTGCTGATTTTTTACCAGTCGATCCCAACAACTGGTATCTGAGCTTAGGGTTTATTCTTTATTGTATTTGTGAAGAAAGGGTTTTATGCTACTGTGGTTATTTGTTGTATCTTTCCTTAAAATGAAAAGGGTAATGGAATTTAAAAAAAATCAAATCAAAGCAATTGACCAATATGGAAAATGATGATAGAAGATTATCGTGTTGGAAAAGAATTTGATAGGCCCATTCGATGAAAAGATGTCATGTCCGATGGAATGGAAGATCGATAATGAGATATTCTTGATCGAAAAATGTTTGGTTGCTATTAGACTATGTATTTCATCATCAATTTTATTTGATATTTGTCAATGTAAAACATCTGCAAAACTTTAGCAATCTTTAGAGCAATCTTTTGAACAACCCTTTGGTGCAAATAAAATGCATGGCATGAAAAAGTTGTTTATTTTAATTAGAGTGCATGTGAGTGAATTTATTTCAACTTCTACACAATTGAGGTATTTGAAAGTGAATTTGGATGAAAAAGTTTTATGTTTGTTTTTGCTGAGTTTTTTGCCTGCTAGTTGGGATACCTTGGTTACCACTGTGACTAATACAATAGGTAACAAGTTTAATTTGAAATATGTTGTAGCTTCATTGTTAAATGAAGAGACTAGAAATGCAACAACAAAAATAGTTGCTGAATCAAATCAAGCATTGGCGGCAGGAGATAGAGGAAGAGCATAATATAGAGACCAACCTTATGAATTTAATAGCGGTAAATCTCATAGCAGAAGCAGGTCCAAGTAATAGGGCAAAAACGTTACATACTGATATTGCAAGAAACCTGGTCACACAAGGAAAGAATTTTATGAGCAAAAGGGTAAGGGCAATGATGACCATGCCGAAGCAAGTACAGTTTTAGATGGTGACGATTGGGTTGCTTTTAGTATTGAATACACAACACTATCTATTACGGATACTTGGATATTGGATTATGGTGCTTCTTTCATGTTTGCCCAGAAAGATCATATTTTTCATCCTACACAGATGTGAATAGTGTCTTGGTTTATCTTGATGATGTTAGAGCTTAAAATTTTTTCGGAATTGGAATTGTTGTTATCAAGCAATCAGATGGAAAGAAGCACACATTGAGAAATGCGAGGTATGTTTCTGAGTTGAAAAAAAATCTCATTTCAACCGAGCAGTTAGATGACTCTGGTTTTATAATGACTTTTGAAAATAGGTTGTGATAGATTTCAAGAGGTTTCATAATATTATTGAAAGGGAAAAATGATGGAAGTCTCGACATTCTTCATGGCACGGCTTAAAGGCAGAGAAGATCGATGCTACTGCCAGTAAGCATGAAGATATGCAGATATGACATGGTCGTTTGGGTCATCTTAGTGAGCATGATATGAAGGTATTGCAAATTTAAAATCCTATTACTATTTCGAAGCATTCCTTTCTTGATTTTTGTGATTTTTGTGCAGTGGGTAAGAAGCGTAGAGATAGTTTTACAAAAAATGAATCTCATAGAAAAAGTATAGCATTAGAATTGATTTATTCGGATGATTGTGACCCTGTTAATGTTAAATCTCTTGGTAGAGCTTTTTAGTTTGTCAATTTTTTTTATGATTATTCTTGAAAGTACTGGTTGTATCCTTTGACATCTAAGGATCAAGTTTTTGAAGTTTTCAAAGCCAATGTTGAAAAAGAAATAGAGAGATTTATAAAATGCTTGCAAATTGATAATGGTGATGAATATTGTTCGAATGCTTTTGACACTTTTTTGTAGAGAGAATAACATTCGCCAGGTAATGATTGTTCATGGGACACCACAGCAAAATGGTATCATTGAGATTCTAAATATGACCATCATTGAAAGAGTAAGAATCATGCTTTCACAATCAGTTCTTGGTAAGAAATTTTGGGCCAAAGCTGCTAATACAGCTGTATATTTAATCAATAGATCTCCTAATGCACCAATGAATGGTGAAATACCTGAAATTCTGTTGAGAGGTAAAAGTGTGTCATATGAACAGCTGAGGACATTTGGGTGTAAAGCATATATTCCAGTGCCTCGTGAAAGTAGAGCAAAACTGGATGCCAAGTCAAGAAGATGTAATTCTCTTGGATATGGTGGTGAAGATAAAAGTTATGGGATTTAGGATCCTACTGCAAATAAGACTATCAAAAGTCGGGATATTCTCTTTAATGAGAAAGTAAAGTTTACTAAAAAGAAGCAGGAAGAGCCAAAACAAGAAAGACATGTTGAGAATATACATTAACCAAATCTCACTGTTTCACCTCGACAACTGCGAAAGAGTCAAGCTCAAGCTCAAAACAGTTTTGATAAAGGTGATACTAGTTATGAGGATGACACTGAATTAATTCAAGATGAAGAAGACCTACCAGTTACACCTGAGCCAAAATTAAGAAGATCTACACGGCCTCACAAGCCCACACAAATATATTCATCTTCCTTATATTACGGTTTGTATATTGAGAGTGGTGGACTTGAATCTTTTCAGGAGGCTATTTGTTGCCCTAATACTATAAAGTAGCATAAAGCAATGGATGATGAGGTTGATGTTTTGCATAAAAATGACACATCGGAGTTGGTGGAACTTCCACATGAGAAGAAAGCAATGACGAAGGTGGGTATACGTTATTAAGTGGGAGGTAAATGATCTTATGCGATATAAGGCCGGACTTGTGGTGAAAGGTTATGGGCAAAAACCAGGTGCTGATGTTAATGAAAATTTTGCTCTTGTTGTTAAGCATGGCTCTATTAGAGTTGTTTTACTTTTGGTTGCTAACTTGAATTTGGAGTTAGAACAACTTGATATTAAAACTACATTCTTGCATGGTGATCTTGATGAAGAAATTTATATATGTCAACTTGAAGGTTTCGAGAACAAAATCAATCCTAACTTGGTTTGCAAGTTGAAAATGAGATTGTATGGCTTGAAACAAGCATCTATGCAATGGTATAAGAAATTTGACTATTTTATGCTGGGTGAAGGTTATTTTAGATGTAATTTTCATTTTTGTGTGTACTGTAAAGGTTCAACATATGATTCTTTTACTGTTTTGTTACTTTATGTTGAAGATATGCTTGTTGCTAGTAATTCTAAGTAAAATTAAGCGTTTAAAGCTTGATATGTCCAACCATTTTGCCATCAAGGATCTTGGACCAGCCAAGAAGATTTTGGACAGGAACATCCGTAGAGACAGAAAGCAAGGTATGCTTTGGTTAAGTCGCTCTGAATATATTTCTAAAGTTCTTGAGCGCTTCAATATGATTGACTGAAACCTATTTCTATGTCGTTAGCTGCACATTTCAAGTTGTTTAAAAGAGACTATCCAATGAATAAGGTAGATAGAAGTAAGATGAAAAATGTTCTACATACTTCTGCAGTGGGTAGTTTGATGTATGCAATAGTTTATATTAGACTTGACAATGCCCATGCAATGGGAGTTGTTTCCATATTTATATCTACTATAGGTTGGGAACATTGGCAAGCAGTTAAAGAGATCCTTCGATATTGAAGGGGACACGAAATGTATGATTCTGTTTTGACAACTCATCATTAGAAGTTGTTGGTTATGTAGATACTGATTGTACAGGATATCGTGATATTAGAAGGTCTACCACTAGGTACATTTTCAAGGTTGGTGGTGGTGCAGTTAGCTGGATGTCAAGGTTGCAAGATATTGACAAATGTTGTCTCAACTGAGAAGAATATGATATGTAGAAGACTTTCAGGGTTGGAAGGGACGTAACCTCGAGATTATAGAGAATGATACATTGGTAGTTGTTTTAGAGGGTTAGTGCTTTGCCTTTATGTAGGAGATTATTGCATGTGTGAAATTCATTCTTATTTGTATGCCTTTAAGCAGATGATTTGATTCGGTACTAACCCAAAAAATGGTTGAAGAATTTTAAAAAACAATGATGAAAGAATATGAAATGATTGATTTGGGGATTATGAAACATTTTTTAGGAATCCATGTGGAGTAATCAGCTAGAGAAATTTGTATTTATGAAGAAAATATATTGAAGATCTTTTGAAAATAATCAAAATGACAAATTGTAAGCCAATGAATTTTCCAATGGCAATGAACAAAAAACTCTAAAATTGATGGTGTCGAAAAAGTTGATGTATTGATTCGCCAGAGCTGCATTGGTTCCTTAATACATCTGACAAATACATGGCCAGATATTTTGCATGCAGTCAGTATTGCTTCCAGGATCAAGAATAAGCTGACTAAACTTCACTTTCCAGTAGCAAAAAGAATTTTGAGATATATCCAAGGAACAAAGAAATACAATATCAAATATGTTTATGAAATATGATACTATTTTTTTTGGATTTTCTAGTAGTGATTGGGTAGGTTCAATTGATGATCAGAAAAGCACTTGCGACTATGTTTTCTACTTAGGGCCAAAAGTGATATTGTGGTCATCTAGAAAGTAAAACACGGTGGCTTTGTCCTCAGCTGAAGCTTAGTATATTTCAACAACAAGTGCAGCATGTGAAACAATATTGCTCATAAGAATTTTATCAGATTTATAGCAAAAGTAGAATTCCCTCACAACTATTTTATGTGATACTATATCAATAATTGCTATGACAAGGAATCTACTATCCCATAACAGATCAAAGCATATTGAAATACGATGTCACCTCATCATAGAGCTAATAGAGAAAGAAGAAATTGTGCCCAAGTTTAAGATATTTTCAAAACGATTATTTTCACTGACAAATTCATTCAATTAAAAAATACAATAAAAGTTACAAATTAAGAGGAATTGTTCAATTATTAATTTTTAATCCTTATTTAAAAGCCACAAATTTTAAAACCATAATTTTGAGGCCACAATATTTGAATGTCTATAGTTGATGTCCCTCATTTTTTTTTACTATCAGTATGATCGTCTAGAATAGGTGATAAATAGTTGATAAACCGTAAATTTTAAAATAGGAAGCCTAATTATTGAAATATCTGTCAAGGGTTGATGTACATGTCTATTTTTGTGTGTATTTTTTAATTTAAAAATATATTGGTTGGTGGCTCTTTGTACAAAGCACAAAAAAAACCACTACGAGGAGTAGAAATCAATGTTGTCAAATTCTCATCGCTTCGACCGAAAAGGCTTCGGCCAAAGCCTTTGGGTTTTAGGCATAAACAGAAGAGAAGCAACGCTTGGTGCTGCCACTTCGGTCAGATTCGGGCTGCTTTAGGGTACTTCGGTCAGATTCAGGTTTGCTTCAGGTTTGTTTTGGGTATGCTTCGGATCTGCTTTGGCCAGCAGAAAAATAGCTATATAAAATTTTTATTTTTAATTTTTTTCTATTATTTATATATATTTTGTATATAAATATATAATTTATTTATACTAAATTTTTAAAAAAATTTGAAATCTTTTTTCAAATTGGCCGAATCACCTGATTATTTTATTTTTCTCACCAAATTGAAAAAGATTATGAAAGCCAATCTGACAACATTGGTAGAAACTATTGCGCAAAAAAATGAGAAAACTGAGTGCGTTTCCTCCGTCAATATTACAACATTGGTAGAAACTATTGCGCAAAAAAATGAGAAAACTGAGTGCGTTTCCTCCGTCAATATTACTCCCATGTAATCCAGGTTTTCTACTATTTCATTGGGATAGTGAAATTTTTTTGTTTCAGTACAACGTTCTCTTTGTTTTCTCTATCATTTTTTGCCATTTCCACCAATAAAACTTTGCCGTACCATTTCCAAAGTAATTTACAAAATTGAACATAATTTAAGGGATAGCAAATGGGAAACATGAGAAGGGAGCCTACAAACTCGAACGAGGGAATATTTGCTTTACAGCAACGGGAGAGGGAGGTCTCGTTGCCCCCCATCTGCCTCTTCCCCACGCCTATTTCGGTCTTCCCCCCCCGCCTATTTCGGTCTCCCCCCGGCCCCGGAGAGATGCGGAATAGATGCGGAATATTAGTTACCGTATTGAATATTGGTTACCCAAATACTATATCTAGATTTATGCCCCGGTTCTACCAAACCGGTAATTAAAAAAAAAAAAATATTTAAAAAAAAAAAATAGAGTCAATTCTATGCAGTTCTCTCACATGACCAGCGTTCCGAATATTTGACAAGCACCGGCTCACCCCTGATGATTCGTAGTCCCAATCAGCGAGTTCCAATTCGAATCGGCATTTTTTTAAACCTTACATCAACCGGCGCATCCCAAGCTGATATGCCTGAGAGAGCCTTAAAAAAATAAAAGAGATTTCCAAAAAAAAAGATGAGAGCCTAAACTACATGAACGTGGCCATTTGGTTACCACAACAAACATATTTAGAGCACACTAACTGACACAAAAGATTACATTAAACACAGTGCAAATCTCAAAGTTTGGCGAAATTAACGGCGCAAAGGGCTTGCCCAAAGAACTCTATACAAGAAAATGGCTACCTAAGATGAACTAGTTTTTGACTTTGTAATGGTGGTTAGAATGAACAGTTTCACACCAAGGCTAAAGGATAGTTGCTCAATCATTTTTCTAAAGAGAATTGTTTTAGTCAAGCTTGAAAAAGGGCTCGAAGGTCTATCACTTCAAAACTGAAGAATTGTATCAGATACATCTCATGTACCTTTGTTCCTGGATTTGCACATGCTAAGATAGAAGGGGGTCACAAGTCAAGGAAGAAAGATGAGATTCTGAATGGACGGGTGGGATTTTTCGAAAGCAACACAAAATTTAGGGATGAGCCGTCCAATCAGTTTAATCAAAATTGATAACGAACCCCATGTAAGGGTAGGTCCCCAACGTGTGCTCCCGCGTGGCATGATGATGGCCCTACAACAAAGATGATTGGGACCATACGAAGTGGTTGTTAGATAATTTTTTGGACTACCTAAATCTCAATTATAACTAGAAAACTTGGGTTATTGTTATTGAGAAACAAAATATTCAGTCAAGGATTTCTTAAAGAAGGACATGAATGGTAAGAGCTTCTTTTTTTCGCACATGTTATGCTCCTGTAGGAGCGCACTGTTGATCTACTCCCTCGGTCAAAACACCTGGCTAGGCTGATTTTTTTGGTCTAAAAATCGGGAAACCATATGAAAATCAGTAGATGATCATATTTAAAAGAAAATTCTGAATTTTGAGTATTTTGACACTTAGATCTAACAGTTCAATAATTAAACTATTTTTATTCAATCTCGAGGCATTAGTTATTCTCAAGTACATAGAGAGCTTATTTCTGAAAACGTTTTGGTTGAGATTATTTTATAAGTTGTAGAGATTGCATTCCCAAAATTTGAGATCTAAAAAGTATCCTTAGTATGTATTTTTGCAAGAGGGAGTAAATGAATAACATGGTATCGATATTTCACGTCTTGGCTTAGAAGTCGGCAAGAAGAGCTTTATCGAGGGCTTTATCACTAGACTCCAAAGTTTTTAACCAAATTTAGAGATTGACAAGTTTTATGAAAGGATGAAGTTTCTATAAGGCCAGGGCTCTATGAAAATAAAATAAAGCATTATCTCATACTCTTGTCTAGAAAGCATTTTTGACAGCAGAAGTTTTCATGGTAGCCATAAAATCGATTTCCAACACCAATACTAAAATTTGAAATTAAAAAAATCGTAAAAATGTTGCGGATCTATGAACACTTATTTTTAGAGCGAAATGGACGGCCTACGTAATTTGTTACAGTATCTATTGTTTTTAAAGCATTAAATCCTAATTTTTTTTACAAACAGAATGTTCAAGCCGAGATGATGGCTGTAAAGGTTTTTCAAGGCTTGAATTGCAATTTTAAATGAGTTATGAGGTGAGATTTTACTTATTTTGCTAGGGCCATTTTTCCATTATTCTTCTTTGTATATGGGCTAAGCGAACAGCATCATTACCATCACCAAAGCAAACGTTTAAATAATTTCAAGACGTTAGATCTCGTAGAGAACTTGATATCATCTCATGTGCACAACCTTTAAATGATGTAATTTACAAGAGATGATGAAATGAGTTCTCGAGGCAATAATAGAGCAAAGTGAGCATAAATAACCCTACCTATTAAGCCCTCAATACTATCCAAAAACCCTATAACTCCAAGCACCCATGCTTATTTCTTTCCTCATTTTGATAAGGAGATGGCATATCGTCCTTTCCCTTAAAAAGACCCCGACCTCGTCCTGTCACAGCATCGAAAAGCAAGAGAGAGAAAACCCTAACCCTAGCCACCACCACCTCATCATCCGTTCATTTGACATGTGCTAGATTTATATCCATGACACAACTCCAGGGATTGAGACCCCTGGTCTCCTGTCACCCACCCACTCTCCTTCTCTCTCTACAAAACTCCAATACTCAAAGTAGGGTGAAGATTGTATAAGGTGACAACTTTATACTATTGAAGTAAGCCCTACCTCAAAACCATGCCGAAAGTGCCGCAAAGCCCCTCCAATGATATGAAAATTTATCGTTTCTCTTAATTCATCATCATCACAACTTTTTTATAATTATTTAAGATCGGCTATATTAATTTCAATATGCTTTATTAAATTCTTTTAATTATAAAATTTTAAATTTAAAAAATGATGACTATTTGGTAGATCTAAAAAACCTTAAAAATCTTAAAAATTGACGGTCGGTATGATTTGTTAGAAGGTAAACTATTTTGAATAGTAAAAATCGTCATGTCTATTAATCTTGAGGTCGAGATGACCGACTTCAAGTTCTTCAAGACATAATACAAACAATCTTCTCCAGCTTCTTTTTATATGCACCTTACTTGTAGGTTGATATCTTTTATAAATTTTTTCCGTAAGAGTATCATAGAGCAACAAGAAACGTCACCTTCTCTCTCTATCGAACACCACGTGTCATAAACACGTGAGCAAAGGACAGACGCTCTCTCTCTCTAGCATCCTGCCACCGCCCCTAGATAACCTCGAGATCCACGCAAATGATTTTTCCTAACAAGAAAAGTCCGAAAATGTGAGTGAGAGAGAGAGAGAGAGAGAGAGAAAGAGGGACCAAAGTTGGAGAGAAGGGAAACAAAGACAATGGGCTACAATCAAATCATTAACCAAAAGCTTATCATAAATCTTGCCTTGTAATCCCACAACACACCCTAATAAACAATTGTTGGAATGAGGGTAGAGTAAGAGATCAACACAGTCACGTTTAGCTTTATACTAAGAAGTCTAATTTACTATTAACTTTATTTAATACGACCTATGCTTTAGTTGACTATGGATAAGAGAGAGAGAGAAAGAGAGAGAATGGAAAACATGGGTCAAGAAAAAAGAGATTGTGCTTGTCCTTGTCGAAGGCTGCTTTTGGCGGCTGTATAAATTTTATAAGACTTACTTCTTGCAATGGAAGGTTGAAAACAGAGGAGTTAAAATATACATAGAGAAATACTAGGGACTCCCTATCCCTATAATGGGAGCCTAAACTAATGGACGGTGATGAATGTTTGTGAAGATCTTGACCGTGGGTTCAAATGGCAGATGGGTCTGACAATATAATTGGTTAAGAAAAAGATTTATATAAGGTTGAGGCCTTAAACAATCAAATTAAAGCGTCTTAAAAAAAAATAGTAGAAGAAGTTGTTTTGATGCTGAAAAACCCTAAAATCCGATCGTCTCAAGTTTGAGATACATGGACGCAAATAAAAATGGACTTCAAGTCTTTGAAATAGTGTTTCGTGAAATGCATTATCTAGACCGTTAATTTTCAAGATTTTTCGGTATTCAAAGATCCGTTTGATCTACACTATTTTTTAAACTAGCAATTTTAAGTAATTATAAATGAAAATAAAGTTTCAATCCATCATATAAAAAAAAAAAACGGTTCTAAAATGTAAACTTTGGATACTATTTGAAAGCGCACCTTATTTGATTGTTGAAGGCCTCAGCCTTATAGAAACCACACCCATTAATTAATGGGGGTCAAAAAAATAAGAGGAATTCAAGGTTGGGTCAAAGACGTTTCAGAAGGTTAGAGGGGCATCGACAGAGAAAAAAGGGGAATACAAGGAGTTTGAAGCATACTTTTTTTTTCTTCACCGTCCACTGTAGGCATGACCCACGTCCTGAAAACCCGGGTTGTCCTTTTGAAAAAGCACTGCTCCTTTCCTTTCAAACTCCTCTCTCTCTCTCTCTCTCTCTCTGCCTGCCCAAATTCCACCGCCTATGCCCGGTCGTGCTTGCGTTTATGAGATATCTCAAGGGCTTAGTGAACACGTGTTGATATTTGACAAGTGGTTCTTTTTTCGGGAAGCCGCATTCTTTTTTCGAAATGACTAAAAGCACCCCCATCTCCATCTCCAGAGTGCCGGGTGTACTTTCTGGCCTCCATTGCTACTTCAAAAAACCACTAACTAATGCAAAAAGAGAAATGTTTATATAGAGCCAGCGCTCTAAACAATCAAATTAGAACTTACTTCGAAATTTTCATTGGAAGAAGTTGTTTTTTATTACTAGGCTTTTTTAAATTGATCATCTCGTTATCGTGATGCATGTATTAAGAGAAAAAAAAAAAGATTTCAAGTTTTGAAAATAGTGCGTCTCGTAGCCCGTTTTTTTACTGTCAAAATTTAAGACTTTCATGTTGTCGTAGATACGTTCGATCTATACTATTTTTAAAGTTTTAAATTTTATAATTAAATATAAAAATATATTTTAAGGCTATCACAAAAATTTCTAATATTCGAATCACTTTTCCCGATACTATTTGAATATAGGCTCTAGTTTGATTGTTTAGAGCCTTGGTCCTATACAAACCACACCCCATCAAACAAATGGGTAGAGGCTTGTCTTCCCTAGTGAATTACTTTAAAAAAAAAAATACCCCTCCAGAATTTGAATTAAATAAATTAGCAAAAGTAGAATTACACTGCTAATGACGTCCTTTAAGAATATTGACGAGCATTTTTTAGTCCTCAAGTAGTTTCCACTGATTTATTAAAAATATTAGATTTTATTTATTAAAATATAAATATGTAGGCAAGATGACATTTACAAAAATTCACGCAAAAAAGGGAAATATGAAAAACTTAGGGATTTAAAAGATAAGGAAAAACTAGAAATAAGCTTCCATCTCGATCTTAAAAAGAAAATAAATATTTTTCTTTATTTGTATAACACGAAATTACGGCATTATGTTTTCTTGAACTCGTATATTGTGACGAATTGTCAAAAATGATAGGAAACGAATAAAGAAAGGAAATCTATCTATCAAGAGAGGTCATCTTCATCCAAATCCAAAAATATCTTTATGTAATTATGAGAAACTAGTTGATATTTGAGAAATTATAGATACCTTAAATTAGACTTTTTAGGCATCTCATCCAAAAAAAAATAATAGTGTAGTCCAAATTTCAAATACTATTTATTGTCGTACCCACCCCGAAGGCAAAAAAAAATCGACTTGTTTTTTTACCAAACAGCCTCCATTTTGTACCATATATTCCTACTTTCTCTCTCTAAGAGATTTATGCTATACCGTCAGCGATTTTAATATAAGTCAGTGTGACATATTTTGTACTATACGGACAGAATTTGAGTGTGAGAAGCCAGTTCAGCACATTGTGTGACATTTTTTTGTCGGACCGACACATATTGGGCAATACTATTAAAACGGTTTTTATTTATTTATTTTTTTAAGAGATAAACTATATTTTAATCCAAAACAAATGTAAAAATAAATAGTATTAGAGTTACCAAGGGAGATGCGTGCATATGGGGTTTTCCCTTGATATTCCACTCTTATGCATATATGGCCATTAGTATCTCTTTTTCCTTTTTTTTTTTTTTTTGAATATTTCATTGCCACAAAAATAAGTATATTGGGATCACAAGGGTTTTATGTCGTTATTACCGGGATAACAGCCCAGCTTTTACACGCAACAAGATCTCGCACTTATGTTGCTTTCTCACACGTTTGTCCTCTCTAATGAAATACTTTAAAAAGTAGAAGAAACACTCAAGGGAAAGGAATTATGTTAGACTAAGTTAAGCATGGTTAGGGCAAAAACAAAGGAAGATTTGGTTGTTGTCTTTATTTATTTTTTTTGTCATTTGAAGTAATGCTTTGGGACCAATCTGGGGCTTCAAACCTTTTCTTAATAAAGGATGTTGCCTTGCGGGTCCAATCCACAGGGAAGAAAGACGCTCAAATGCATTCGGAGAGTGGAAAAGACACGAGATTCTGTATACTTGTTGAGGACACGTAAATAACGAAATGGGCTTTATTTATGAAAATTAGCTAATAGACCTCTATTTTTTCAATAAAATTTAAATATTCGGAGAGGAAAGATGTTCAATAATGCTATGATTGAGAAGATATGATTAAAAAAATTAAGAAATTCAGATTATTAAATATTAATAAACCTATTAACCCAACATTTTTTCTTGTTGCCCCAAAGCAAACTAAAGAGAGAGGATGTCTTAAAATTTTTTCACTAAGAGACAAGCCTATTATTATTATTATTATTTTTGGGTAATTCAATGGAGAAGACATGCTCTACCTGTTTTTTAAGTACATTAAAAGTTAGCTTTTTGAAAGTATTAGTGAAGTGATGTTATTGATGAGAATGAAAACCAAACACGATAACTAATATGTGGGGTACTAGCACTACGGTCCTCTCGCCCCTTTCCCAACCTGCTATTATACCGCAAAGAGAATTCATATTCTCTAAAAATGCATATCTAAGGAGATTTATCCCCATAAATTACCCAAATAGTTTCACTCTAGAGAGAGAGATAAAATTTTACTAACAGCCTAGAGAGAGAGAAAGAAATTGCTAAAATTTCAGGTTTGGAACTTAGAAGTAGGTTGTCTCTCAAAGAAATAGCACGCTAGGCTTCTCTCTTTAGCCAAAAAAAATAAGACAACTCGTAATACTAAACTCCCTTGCTAAGCATTATTAAATAAAAAACAAAAGGAAAGTAAAAAGGATATATTAAAAAATAAGAAACACGCTGAAAAACAAAGTTCCCATGGATGCCATAAGAAAGTCAAACTTAGAATTCCATCACACGCATCTTTGCTTAATTAATATATAGTTTAGTATTAACTTAATATTGTCCTTAACGACGGGTTTCTCTCACATGGGGCTTTGCTATATGAAGTTCCCCTATAAATGCAACCCCCTGCCCCATCTCAAATGCATCAAGACCTCGCTTTCTCTCTCATCATCCTCTCCCCCCCTCTCTCTCTCTCTAAACTCCTTCGACTTTCGTTTTGGCGGCCATGGACTTCTCAAACCGACCCTGCAACTCTTCGCCGCACATTGACGAAGACTCGGAGCTTCGCAGAGGGCCATGGACCGTGGAGGAAGACATGATCCTTGTCAATTACATTGCTAACCATGGCGAAGGACGATGGAATTCTCTTGCCCGATGTGCAGGTATGGAGACTCCCCTCCCTCTCTCTCTCTCTCTCTCTCGCTCTCTCTCTCTCTCTCTCTCTCTCTTACACACACATACACAATAGGATCAATCACGTTCGTGGCTAATCCTCTCTCACTTGTGGAGGAAAACGAATTATTATCATAAGCTTGCATGAAATGAGTTTGTTTTCTGTAATACCCATTGAGAGATATTTTGTATCTCCTCCCAAAAGAAACAACATCCGGATGATTATTTTCATGTAAGAATGATAATTAATTGAAGTTCGAAGTTTGTGTGCACCAACTATATGCTGTAATTTAATGATTCTGTCACATAATTTCTGAATTAATGAATTTTTGCAGGCCTAAAACGAACTGGTAAAAGCTGTCGATTGAGATGGCTCAATTACTTGCGACCCGACGTGAGGCGCGGAAACATCACTCCTGAAGAACAACTCATGATCCTCGAGCTCCATTCTCGTTGGGGAAACAGGTAAATTAACTCTCTAAATTTCCCCTCTCTCTCTCTCTCTCTAAATTCAAGCTTTCTCTCTAAAATCCAACTTCTGTCTAATTTTTACAGATGGTCCAAAATCGCCCAACATTTACCAGGGAGGACAGACAACGAGATTAAAAACTACTGGAGAACCAGGGTCCAGAAGCACGCAAAGCAGCTCCAATGCGACGTTAACAGCAAACAATTCCAGGACACCATGCGTTATATCTGGATGCCTCGCCTCCTGGAGCGAATTCGCGCTGGCCACCGTCCATCGGAAGTATCGACGGCCCCCAGCAACAACAATCCCGTATTCTACCATGCTCCCGAGATCACCCAGATATCCAATTCAATGCCCTCTTACGAAAGTTGCACCAGTGTTTCATCCTCGGACGAAAGCCCCCATGTTTCGGCGATTTCGGATTTAACGGATTATTTTTTCAACGATATTTCGGCTGCACATCTGTACGGAGCCGAAACTCAGACCACGTCTCCTGTTTACGTTAATCAGGGTTCGGACCTTGAGCATACGGGCTGGGTTTGTGGGCCTGGAGAAATCACCGATAATTTGTGGAATATTGAGGACAATAATACTTGGTTTTGGCAGCACCAACAATAATACTTGGTTTTGGCAACAGTTTGTAGACAGAGAGAAAGAGGCTCTTGTGGGAAGGGAGTGTGTTTCAAGTGTAGAGAGAGTGTTCAAGTGTAGAGAGAGAGAGCGAGATGATTACTTTGTAATTTTCCATTTCCACACTTTTTTTTTTTTTTTCTTATGTTACTGATGGGATTCTTTGCATTGTAGCTTACATGTTAATCGTTGCAATTGGAAAATTTTAGTGGGTTAATTGTATTGATTCTCTCAAGGGTGTATTTTAATTATTTAGTGGGTTAATTGTATTGATTCTCTCAAGTGTGGATTTTAACTCTTTTTATTAATATATTATATTTTCAAGGTCAACAAAACACTCTTTATCATTGTTTTATTGTCAAGAAATATATTATATAATTTATTGGGAGAGAGTGTTTCCAGTCTTGGGATCACTAAAAAGTTAAAACAGTCCATGGAATTGGAACTAAACCTCGGATCGGTCTTTGCCTCTTATCTTTACTACAAGAATGAAAAATATATTGAAGAAATAAACATAAAAGTCATTTTAAATGCGGAAAAAAAGAAAATTTGTTAAAAAGAATTGGGTGGTGGACCCAACGTGACTATGGATTGTGCCTGTGCATGAACCCTCCCAAGATATTATGTTTTCAATGAGGAAATACTCCCAAGCATGACGTGACCAATACGTATCATATAGTATGAGATATGAAAGGTCCGGATCTTCCTAGCAAACTCAATTCTCCACTACTGAGCTTTTTACCATTCAAAGATTAAATTAAATTTACTTTAAAAAAAAAATTAAATCAACACATTCCCATGAGCCCCAACTTCAAAGTTTAGCAAACTTAGTAATAAAACATCAAAAGAATGAAACATGCTATTCTTCTCCAAACTCAATTAACTTGAAGTATTTCCCATTGCTCATCGAAAATTTTCTCTAGCAGATTTTTCATTGTTGAGACAATATGAAAATATTGCATAAACACCAACTTAGTATTGACTATGTTGTAGGTTGCTATTTTTTCTTTTTTATGCATGCATATAACTTACTATCTTTGTTCATTTTGTTTGTTTTTTTTTTTTCCTTTTTCAAGTGTTAATATTTATTAACTACCCATAAGAAAAGTGTTAAATCTTTATTAATGTTGTCAACAAATAACTAAGACCTCCCCGACTTAAAACAACTTTTGACTATTATAGTTCCCCACTAAGAGTAAACTTTGGACAAGTTCTCATTTTCCTCATCATTTTTTTAAGAATGGCCACTGTAGTGTTTGAACTAGTTTTTTAGAGCCCAGGTTAGTGGGGCAAATTGTTAACCTACATGTCAGATTGTTGGATGGGGGATTGGATCAACTCTGGATTGGTCCTAATGGAAATCCAAAAACATAATAAAAATAAACGAAATAAAAAAATTAAAAAAAAGGTTTATGAAGTACAGATTTAGAGGGGATCTAAGAAAAAAAAAATGTATGCTTAAAAAAAAGTAAACAATGTATTGTGAGGTGTTATAGGGGAAAACTGAGCTAGGATCCATACCATACTAGAACAAGTTTGGTCTCAATTGATTCCCATCTAGGTCAATGATCTACAAAAAAAAAAATACCAGATTTTAAAACAATGATTTGAACCACGTTTAGAATACTCAAACGTTTGATAATGTGCGTGCACACACCATAAAACTTATTAGAAAGGTTCATATGTCTTGAAATATTATTTCACAACAATTCAGTTTCAAATGAATGGATTTTAGTCCTCTGTATATAGATAGAGCTACACGAAAAGCAAGTTAGGCTAATACGATCTTATGTCCTCATGCGGCTTGTCCGTCCAATATTCGATCAAATACCAGAGGTGGTTCGTTACGTTACAAAATACCATTGATTTGATGCAGTGCTTTAAAACCCGGCGATTTTCGATCCGGGTCGTTGATTCGGATGCATAATCGGTTGGAATTGAACCAATTCAAGAATGGTATAGGTCCTGGACCAGTCCTTTTTAAAACCTCCCTTTTCATTTTTTCTTTCTTTTTTTAAACTTATGTAATGTTTTCTATTGTTTTCACCTAAATCCCCACCTTATAAACCTCTATTTTAATTTTATTTATTTTTTTAAAAAACTTGGATCACCAATTTAGACTATTTGAGAACGATCTTGATCACCAATCCAGTCGATTCGGACCTGTATAAGGGGTGGACAAGATGCTTCACCCTTTATTTTTTCCTAGAAAGGCTCTTATGGGAAACAACTGTCAATATCCACCATCAATTGTCACCAATGGACGATTGATGTTCAAATGGTGTGCCACATATTGTACCCCATGTCTCTAAAGAACGAGAACAATGACTTGCTAATGGTTGTTTACTTATAATTTAAGAAGACATTGGTGTAATCTATCCAACTCTTTTCTGGGTTAAGGAGTTTGAAAAATCGTTTTACGGAGTATCTTCAAACTTTTTCAGCTGCAGAAACGGGAGTGCAGCTGCCACTTTTCTCAGCATAAATGGTTAACATCAGTTATTTAAAAAATGGATCGGTGACTAGGATCAAGTATCGTAAAAATCAGTCTGGATCAGTGATCGTCATTTGACTATGCCAAAAAAATAGTGAAACGGCAAAAAAAAAGTGTAAAAACTGATGATTTAAAAAATAAATCGGTGACTAGGATTGGGCATCGCAAAAACCGGTCTAGATGAGTGAATTGATGGTCCGAATCACTATTTCACTATGTGGAAAGAATAGTGAAACAACAAAAAAAAAACCGTGTAAAAACATTGAACTGACAAAAAATCGGTTTGGGTCACCATTTCACTCGATGGAAAAATAGTGAAACAACAAAAAAAAAGTGTAAAAACAGTGAACCGGCAAAAAAACGGTCTGGATCGGTGAATCAACATTTTTATAGTAGCAAAACACTATTTTTACCATAAAAAAATGCTATTTTACTATAGTAAATCGTCAGTTTTCTTCTAAACCTGGACGATTTGCTATATATGGACAGAATCGGCCAAAAACTGGTCCGAATCGATGAATTGATAGTTTTATTATACCAAACGCCATTTTTACTGTAGCAGTAGGTCATTTTACTGTAGCAAATCATCAGTTGTCTTTTAGACCCAGACGATGTCCTATATATGATAGAATTAATACTGAGTGACCGATTAGAATGACAATGAGTAACCAATTCGTAAGTCGTATTGGGCCATTCATGTGGAACCCGCATTTTTTAATGGATGCGGTTGGTAAAGAGCCAAGGCTATAAACAATCAAATTAGAGCCTACCTTCAAATAGTATTGAGAAATATGATTTTAATATTGAGAATTTTTATAATAGCCTTAAAATATATTTTCATATTTAATTATAAAATTTAAAATTTAAAAAATAGTGTAAATTGAGTAGATCTATGAAGATCTTGAAAATTGACGGTCAAAATATGCGTGCATTATTTTCAAAACTTGAAATCCGGTTTTTTCTCATGTCTGTGCATCTTGATGTCGAGATGATCAATTTGATGATATTTGGGTATCAAAACAACATCTTCTAATGAAAGTTTCGAGATGGGCTCTAATTTGATTGTTTAGAGCCTAGGCTCTATACAAACTTTTCCCTATTTTAATTGACCGGAATTCAAATTGCTAATCCATGATTGTCACTGAGATTCGCTGTGACTCAACGAGCCACGTCGACCTCTCTCACGCGTGGAGCCAAATTCGCACGTGCAAATAATGCCACGTCATATGGTTACACATGGCGCCAGTAGAACTGAGGCTGCCTTATTAGTGGTGGTCCGGACCCTGACGCGCTGCGGGCCGCCACGTGTTCACGCGTGCTAGGTTTTGTTAGTATCCCAGGACTGAGGCATTGAAGGCCGGAAAACAAGAATATCGGCGCACACGTTTCATTCACCAAGCATAAAACAGCTGTCGCCAACTATCCACGTCACCACATGGGGCCCACAGTAAATAATAAAGAATCCAGTAGTTGGGGAATATATCGGAGAAAAATATAATGTACCGTCGTTAAAGTCCTACCCTTTCGAAGCCGACGTGGACGTACGAATATGACACGTGGAACTTCAGCTATCTTTCCCGCCATCGGCAATCCCAAGCCCATTTCCCAAGAAATCCATAATCCTGGCCGTTTACGGTGAGAGCAGGACGATCGTGGCCTTCCCTCCATCAATGTGGGTCGTACATTTTTCAAGTTCTTGACACGTGGCATGGGAACCGGAACCGTTGGCGGCGAGTTTTTGTAGTTACCCTGCTTTGTAACCCTTGATAGCGAGGCCTCATAATTGAAGCCCCTCACTTTGAACTCTCTCTCTCTAGAGTTTCACTCGTATGATTTTCTCTCTCTTACTTTTTTCCATTGTCACATTCATGAGTTGTAGAGTTGTGGCCCTTAAAATGTGTTTAAACTACTTAGGGCATGGACATGCCCTACCCGCAACGTTGATGAGGACACCAACCTTCTATTTGTCGCTAAAACAGACGTTATTTTTTAGGGTTTTTTATAGTCGTAACTGTACATGCGTCATTCATTCTTATCCAAAAAACAAAAAATGTCCAAAGGGGTTGGATAGATTTTTTGGGTTCCTTGAGGTTTCCTTTCCGTTTGGCTCATTGCTTGACAACCCTGAGCCGAAGGTTTCTCCGTCAATGTTGCTGTAGACATGTGTAAGGCATGGAAACCATACATATAAAACATGTTATTCAATAAGGGGCTGATTTTTTGAGAGCAAGTGTGCTCGGGTTGCCGTGTGTGGTTTGTTAAGGAATGATTTGATGCATTATGGCTAAGACACCCATGTGCCCCAAATTTGGGTCTTGGCTAATTTTGCTACCCTATACAAGTTGTGATTGGTTGTCACGTTGGCAATAAAATACATTGTAAAGTGGTGGTTAAGATATTAATGTGGGGGAACCTTAGTTGCATGAAAGGACGTGTTTTGACATACTTAAGAGCTTTAATTTGGTTAGGTAGGGAGTTTGGATGGTTCAGTATACACTAGGGTTGAGTTAAGTAAGCAACCAGCTTAAAATGGTGACATATCTTTTCATAAAAACTTAACCTGTGGGCAGAATCGTGAAATAGGATACGTTTCGTCGATCCAAAATGGTTGGGATAATGCTTGGATAATAATGGTGATCATTGAAGAATCTTGAATTATAATTTGATGCAGTTTTATGTGAGCACCAATAACTTCACTGATAGTGGATGGTGAATATATGGATCAGCATGAAATGCAAGCTACCAAGGATAGGAGTACCTCAAGAAAATTATTGCAGTTGTCATGGCCAACAAATTTTACTAACGCGATTCTTTGAGAGAAGCATGTGAAAATCAAGTATAAAATGATAAGAAGAATAATTCTATTGATTTCCTCTACTTAAACTCATACATAAACACATGCATACATGTTCTTTTTTTAGGATTGGATGCAAAAACATATCTCAGATATGCATATAACCAATTTGTATATATTCCTGTGTGAATGACATAACTTGAGCTTAAACGCAAGCACCCGTCAGTTCTAATGCTTTCGCTGAATCCTCAACCATTATTTTGCAGCTAGATAAAAAACAGACCTTGTTTTCATTGTTTTTACTCACCAAAAGTTAAATGTCATTTTAGGTTTATTGATTGAATTGCCACTTCCCTTTGTCCAGCGATGCTTACGTCCAATGTTACTACATATTTTCTAAACTATTTTTCCTTCTTGTAATTTTTTTTCAAAAATTGTTCCAACCAATTCAACTGATAATTGGATCGGTGGCCAGACCATTGATTTGTTTCATGGCCAATCCAATTCCGATAACATGCTTACATGCACCCTCAATCCTTTTAGGGATCACCAGTTGCCCACAAACACAGAATGCTACTTTGAACCTTGAATTCACTCATCGCAACTTCCCCATATCCTATCCAATTGGCACTGACTACATTGATTAACCAAAAGAAGTAGTAACCACGGCAAATGATCATTCCGCATCAACATGTAGGTTCCAGATCCAAGTGGTAGTATTGGGGCCTTTAGCTATTGTCTTTGAGAAATGGCTGGGTCTGGCCCATTCAGGCTAATATATTGGCTGATGTACTTGCTCAAAAAGCTACGATTTTTGCAAAAGCTATCATTTTGTACTCTAGGCCTCCAGTTTTTTTTTACTTTCTTTTTACTTCACGATGTGCTGCCATTACCGTCTTGTAAGGTTGTAAGATAGCATGTTGCAATTTTTTCCATCTTCTATTAATGAAAAATAGATAGTGGGCCTTCTCCCCCATTGGTTTACCCAAACCGAAAAATTTTACAACCAATAAATATTCATACATACACAAAGGCACCCCTATGCTTATTTATTCCAATACATATAAAACCTCCGGAAAATAAATGTCGGTCACATTTTTTTAAACTGTTATTACTATTTGGTCTCAAATATGTAAAAATTACGTGGGGGTCCTGCTGACTAGTTTTATCTTTTTTTTCTTACAATTTTACCTTCGGTCTGATGTTTGCAATATCATACCGCTCTTTAGAGCTCTTTTTTAAAAAATAAGATGGATAGGGCTTGAAAGCCTCAATTTTTACCAACCTCCTATAACACTCTCTCTTACATTGTAAATCTCCTCTCTCTCCCCCATCCTCGTGCTCCTACCTCACTGTAAACTCTCTCTCTCTCTCCATGCCCCATTGATCTCTCTATAGCTTTTCCCTCTCTCTAAACATCGGAGTTCATGTAAGGCGGTCCGACTTTTGCAACAGCCACGAGGCCGGCAAGCGTTTGGAAAGTGTTTTCACGCAATAATTATTGTCATATATCAATTTATTGGGTTTTTTATCCAAAATGTAGTCACGTGATTAATTTCACTTTGAATAATTTGGAGCTTGAATAAATCAAAGGTGGAATAATCTTGGGTAGCAATTTACTGTTATTCGTTTGAAAAAGCAGTTCAATGTTTAAACATCAGACCGACTTCTGTTATCATTTTGTACATGTAAAGCGATCCGAAGATCCAAAAAGGATCTGGGGCAAATTTGGCAAAAACATAAAAAAAAAATTTAGATATATTTTGGGGCCTTTTCGTTATAACGGTTTAAAAAACCGGGGCAGATATAAAGTTTCCTAAGACCTTTCTCCCTCACAATCCCAATCCCAATCCCAACCGGTGTTCAGTTGCACAACTCGGCCTCGGAACCCAGCCATGGGCCTGTCTGAGTAACCTGGAACTGGCCCAAACCGAGCATCACAACCAGGCTAAAAGAAAATCCAAAAAGAATCTAAAAAAATACAAAATAAAATAAAAGAATGAAAAGTATATTTAAATTATCATTAGACAAAATACCTCCAACTGAGATTAAAAAAATAGTTCAAAATGGATTTTGAATAATTAATTTGTGCCCAAGGGTATTTAAAAAATAATCCAAAAAAAATGGAAAAATATAAAAATAAGTATTTATGGCCAAAATACTTTTCAATACTTTCTAAAACAATCGAAAATACTAAAAAACCTATTACAAATAAAATTTTTATTTTTTAGATTTTTTTAAATTATTGTAATTTTGTTTAAGTTAGGGTGGTCAAGCCAGTTATGCTGGTAGCACCACTTGTGCTCCAGCTAAAATCTCGGTTTCCATTCTCGCCAAACCCATTGAAAAACCACTAAGAATTTCATAAAACAAATAAAAGCTCATTATCCCAACTAAATTACCAAAAAAAACCACCCTAACTTACCAAAACTGGCCACGGCGAGTGGCCGATTCCGAGTAACCCGGCCTTGCTATTGTCCCTATCTCTTAACATACCATGATATCTATTACCTCTTTGTTCAGACCCTCTTTCTAGAAGATATATTACTAGAAATATCTTGGGACAATTCAATTTTTGGGCTTTCTCCATCTATCTATCCTCTAAATCCAATTTGTCTTTCTCTTTACATTTCATTCAAAGCGTAAGAGAGATGTTAAATTATTTGCCAACCCAAAGATGACATCATTATTTGCGTCTATCTTTTCGGAAGTAGTCCAAAAAGATATAAGAATTTATGGCTTCACTGAGGATATGACATTTAATAGAGCATAATAGAAATCAAGATTCATGTAGCCGACCTCAATTAATTGAAAAAAAGCTACAATGATGATGAGATAATATGCTCTACCATTCTCGCTTTCGTCGGTTTAAGCAATCTCTTGCAATGATGTTGCTTTCAAAGTTTTGATCGTTTTAACATCTTTTTTATTGCTTATATGTAGGGGTGTGGTTTGTACAGAGCCGAGGCTCTAAACAATCAAAGTTAACACACCTTCAAATACTGCCAAGAAATGTGGTTTCAATATTTGAAATCTTTGTGATGGCTTTAAAATATATTTTTATCTCTAATTATAAAATTTAAAGCTTTAAAAATAGTGTAGATCGAGTAGATCTATGAAAACTTGAAAATCTTTAAAATTGACCTTCCAAAAATACATTGTAAGATGCACTATTTCTAAAACTTAAAATCTATTTTTTTTCTCATGTCCATGTATCTTAAGGTCGAGATGATCAAAAGATATTTGGGCATCAAAATAATCTCTTCTAATGAAATTTTTGACTTGCGCTTTAAGTTGATTGTTTAAAGCCTTGCACTTATAAAAACTTTTTCCTCTATGTACATGGGTTGTGCCCTAAATAGGTTAATTATTTATTGTTCTCTATATTGAGTATCCCTTTTGGGATTATGGCAAATTTATGTGATTCTTTTTAACTTTATTCTCGAAGCCAAGTTCTAAATCGGTTAATACCCAATAAATGTAATAATATGTTTTCATATTAATTGAACACGTCATTATGGATAGGGATTTTGCCTAGGTCATGAGATTCTTTTAATTTTGCACGCTGTTTTCACAAATAGAAATATTCTTTACTGTCGAAAACGATAATCTAAGGAAAGAAAAGGGTAAGCGAGAAGTTTTTTTCCATGGAGATGGTTTGAATTTGAATTTAAATATAGAACTAACAAGCTGTTCAAAGCATCGAAGGAAAAATCCAGCCGTCTAACCAGTAACCGCCCAGTTAGATCTGAATCGAATCCGCCGTTAAAGTAAATATATATATATATAAAATCTCAAAAATAAAAAATTTTCTTTGCATGCATTTTTTAATGTTTTTCATTATTATGGCAAAGATTAAAAATTGTTTTGGCCCTTAATACTTATTATTACATTTTACCCATCTTTTTAACAAATTTCAAAAATACCTTTGGGTACAAATCAATTCTTAAAAATCTAGTTTTTATGTTGTAGGGACTACATATAAAACGTCTCCAAGTATTTTATTTTTAATTTTTTTTAATATAATTTTTCTGAATATGAAATTTGATACGTGCCATCTTCTCATTGGGGTGCATCTATAAAAAATATTAACAGTAATTTTTCGATAAAAAATAATGACTAAAATACCCCTTAAAATTTTTAGGGGTATTTTGGTCATTTTATTTTATTGAAAATATTTTTTTTATATTTTTCGTTAGTGCCAGTTTAATAGAGAAATGGACGTCCAAAATTTGATATCAAAACAGTTTATAAAAAAAAAAAAAAAAAAAAATATCAAAACAGTTTATAGAATAAAATTAAAAATAAAACAGTGTAGAGACATGACATTGTGATTGGGCCAATCTTAGCCCTCCATTAAAAAATGAACGGTTGGATAAAGGGCAGGATAGAACTTTTATGTTGTAGGGGGAACATAAAAAGCTTTCCCTTTTATCAATTTTCAACTTCATTTAGGTGTGTTTCGTTTAATCATTTTTTAAATATATTTTTCATATTTTTTTGTGTTTTTTATTTTTTATTACTTTTTTTTTACCGCCTAGGACTTGCTTGGTTAGAACAGTTGAACCAACGGTTTACCGATTAGGCTGGTTGAGCCACTAATGGGCCCATATCCCATTAACTATTCCGTTTCGATTTTTCCAACACCGACTCAAAAAGACTTGAGAGCTCACCTCTATTTCTCCCTTGAGTCCACGTCTACGTACATCTATTTACTCCCTAAAGCAAAACTTACGCTAAGAATATCTTTTGATCCCAAATTTTTGGGATGTGATCTCTAGAAACATGCAACTAACCCCAATGAAACAAAACTAAATAGAAAAAATCCGACTCTCTATATGCCTTAAAAAAATCGCACTCAAGATTGCTGGGGAGCCATCTAATTTTTTAAGAGAGTGACCTAAATATTTAAGAACTCAAAATCGAATTTTTTGTTTAAAACAATCATCTTATCAGAATTAGATAAATCCCAAATTTTCGAAAAAAAAAAAAAAAACTAAGGGCTAGTTTGGAGGTGAAATAAAAAAATCTTCACATTGAAAAAAATCATAAGTTTCTTCATCCCTAATTAAGAAACATTGCCATCTTTTTTTATTATTATGCTGAACTGTTTGGATGGAATTAACATACTAAAGGTAAAGTCATATTTTACCCTTCCAAAATTCTCTTGCCTATCCAAAAGATTTTCTTGTATCTCTAGGATCAGTAAACAATTTGGTTTCATACAATAAGGCAACCCGATTTTCTCTTTATTCATGAAGAGAAGGGGTTTTCTATGGGTGTGGTATGAGAAAAAGGTTTGTCTTTTGTAGTGAGAGAAAGGGCCTTGGCTTTACAAAATGGATGGGGCTTGAGCTTCTCTGGCTGTGGTATGAAAGAAAAGACTTACCTTTTGTAGAGATAGAAAGGGCTTTAGCTTTACAAAGATGCTGCCTAAGGTTGCTATGGATGGAGCTTGAGCTTTTCTGGTTTTTTACTACACGAGCCCATGGGTGTGGTATGAGAAAAAAGGCTCCCTTTTTGTAGAGAGAAAAATGGCCTTGGCTTTAAAAAGACGCCACATAAGGCATTCATAGATTGGGCCTGAGCTTGCTTCTTTGGTCTTATTCATGAAGAGAAGGGGCTTATCATGGGTGTTGTACGACAGAAAAGGCTCGCCTTTCGTAGAGAGAGAAATGGTTTTAGCTTTACAAAGACATCGCTGATATGGATGGGACTTGAGCTTCTTTGGGTTTGTTTAGAGAGAGAAAATGAAAATACTACGTTTATTTAGAGATAGTAGATTTGGGGTTTCTGAGGTTTCACGAAGTTGTTGGTACATAGGTTGAGGTTTGCACGGGTGAGAGAGCTGCACTTTCATCAAAAAAAAATATATACTATATAGTTAGTTTTAAGTTTTTAACGTTTTAACGTTTTACGTTTCGTTAGTTACGTAGTCTACGTAGTTTATTTTATTTATTAATTAAATTAAAC
>NW_006498057.1:4410310-4421770 GCF_000471905.2 Amborella trichopoda | reverse complement strand
GTAGTAGTAGTACGTAGTAGTAGTAGTAGTACGTAGTACGTAGTACGTAGTACGTATACTATACTACTATATAATATATATATATNTTATTTTTTTTTACGGTAACTTTTGCGTTGATACTGCAGTATTTTTTATTTCAATATAAAAATCTAACAAAATCTTGAGGTTGTCCAAACGGTTCAAATATGTTTCACAATATTTTTTAATTGCGCTTCAAAAATATTGCAATTTTGGGTACATTCAAATTGGCATTAAAGTATTTTATCTGATGGAGTAAATGCACAATTTCCTCTTGAGTGAGCATAGTAATGTGCTCTTTGCCATGTTTTGGGTTTTTGTTTTTTTTTGAGTAATTCAATGAAGATAAGAAGCCCCTATATATTCTTGAAAGAGTCAGTGGTTTGTTAATGCATTAAGTGATAATGAAAGCCTAGCTGCAGCAACTTATGCGTGACACAATATGTTTTAACGCAAGTGCAAACCCAAGGCTTTCCTCAAAGGGGAAAATTACTAATTTACCTCCCTTTCCACGAAATTGTTTGTCTTGATTTTCTTGCTTCTTTCCTTTTCTTTGTTGCCTTCGAGGAGCTTAACTTAGAGCTGCAAACCTCAGCCTTTTTTATGTTTTTTTTTTTTTAAATTTTTTTACCTTTTTAATTCTAATTGTTTGGGTTTTAGATATAAGGAGCTTGAACTCAAAGCTCTAGACCTGAATTTTTTATTTTTTATTTATTTTATTGTTAGGAAAAACTTTATGATCAAATGGTATTCCAATAGAAGTTTAAAAGTGCATATGGGAGATTGACATTGATTGGCCGACCAAGTTGTTCAACAATGTGTTCAGAATAAAAAAAATGCCAAATGAATAGAGGAAAATGTATTGTGATACCTATTAACAAAAAAAACTGAGATATACAGAATTATACGAACTATCAAGGGATCAAACGTATGAGCCAAATTATAAAGATGTGAGAGAGAGTGATTGAGCAACGACTAAGGCATGAAACAAGTGCATTAGAAAACCAATTCAGTTTTATGCAATGGAGGTCAATAACTGAGGTTATTTTCTTACCTAAGCAACTGATTGAGAAATTTAGGGTGGAAGGAAGAGATCTCCACATGGTTTTTATTGATTTATTGAGCTTATGGTAAAGTATATAGAGATTTGATTTGGTGGGTATGTATGAAGTCTCCAGACATTATATTGACTTTGTGAGAGATATGTATGAAGGAGTGCTGACAATGTATGAACAATTAGTGGAAAGACGATTGAGTTTTTAGTGATAATAAATCTACATCAGGGCCAGCTTTAAACTCATATCTCTTTGTCTTAATAATGGATAACTTAACTAGACACCTACAAGATGAAGTACCATGATGCAAGTTACTCACGGATGACATAGTTTTGATCAAAGAAACCCGAAGCACCGTCAACACATATGTTAGAACTTTGGAGGGAAGCTCTAGAATCTAAATATTTTAAAATTAATCGGATTAAAATAAAGTATAATTAATGTAAGTTTAGTAATAATAGGTGTAGAGACAAGTTAAACAATATTTTTCATCTTATACTACATATTTTCTAAACTATTTCTCTTATTGTTACTTCTTTTTCAAAATTTGTTTCAACCAATTCGATTGACAGTTGAGTTGTTGGCGACTAGACCAGGCCCTTGATTCGTTTCATGGCCAATATTATTCCGATAACTTGCTTACATGCACCCTCAATCCTTTTAGGGGCTGTTTGGATCCATGAAAAAAGATTACCTAGAAAAAACTATTTCCTTTGAAATGTATTTCAAGAAGAGTATTTCCTATAAAACAGACATCGGTTGTTTGGATAGTACATGGATGCATAACATTTTAACGGATTTTTTCTTTTTTACTTTTTTTATTAAATATTTATATTTTATTATTTGTTTAAATGTCTTTTTTTTCATTAAATTTGATATGGTTTCTCTCTCTAAAAGTTTTGAGGTAATTTCTCTCTAAAAATGTTCAAGTAGTTTTTCTCTCTAAAATTTAAAGATATTTTCTCTCCCTAAAACTTAAAATTTGAGATAGTATATTTGTTTAAAAAATTTGAGATAGTATATTTGTTTAAAAAATTTGAGATAGTTTCTCTTTAAAAATTTTGAATACTTTCTTTCTCTAAAATTTGACATGGTTTGTCTCTCTTGTTACGATTCAAGAACCCTCTTAGATGTGCAAAGAGGAATCCCACTAAGATCATGTACTTATCCGGCTAAAAACAATATTGGTGAGAGTATGAGCCATAAAATGGTAAATAAAGCATGAAACATACACGAGAATAACACAAATATTTATATGGTTAACCCTAGGAGGCTACATCCATAGGCATGACAAACTGAAATTCATAATAGTAATGAAAGTTATATCATAAATTTTAAGACATACCTCTATAATCATCGACAAAACCTTTCGACTAAACCTTTTTAGACATCTCCCAACTGGCACATCCGTCGATCTCTCATCTCTATTCCACAGCTAAACCACTGTCCAAAAAAAGATCAATCTCTATTCTACAGCTAAACCACTATCCAAGAAGAAACCATTGAGACAATTTAGAGTAACCGAGATTTTCTCTCACTAAAAGGGGGAAGCTTTGCAAAATTTTCATGGGAACTGCTTCTCTATAAAAAACCAGCCTCTCACTTTGCAGGAGGTACATCGTAGTGTTTCTCTCTATAGAAAGCTCTCTTCTCTCTAAGGAGAGGCATTGCCTCTCATGCACAAGAGGCCTCTGCCTCTCTCTCTAGAGGAAGCCACATTTTCCATATAGTGATCCAAATAGAACACACATATTCCTTCCTCTTTTATCTCATATATATAAAGTTAGGAATCCACATTAAATAGTAAATTTCCCATAGACATTACATAAATCTCAAGAACCAAGAGATATACCTAAGTGTCATAATCTTATTGAATTTTTATTTCCTCTAGGAAACTTATCAATATCAACCCCAATCCTACATTATATGGGATTTTGTTATGTTGGGTGATTTTTAAATATTACCATATCTAACAATCTCAACTTTGATATCAAAATCACCTACTCATCATACCAACATCCATTAGATAGCTTTATAAATTAATTATTTTTTGTCAAATAAATTCCTTCATCATTCTTGCTGGAAAGATTGTGATTGCCATCATATTTCTCCATCTCAAATAAAACATTCGCATACTTTATCGTAAGCTTTTCTTCAATCGAATACACAAACACTAGCCTTGTACTGAACCACGTGGATTTATGAACTATCTTAGATGCGGAAACAAGACTCCCAAACGTTGGATCCCACCAAGGTCATATATTTATCCAGCTAGAATTAAAATAGGTGAGAGTATGAGCCATACTATGAGAAATACAGCCTGAAACATACATACTACAATAACACAAATATTTACGTAGTTCAACCCACGAGCGCCACATCCACGGGCACGACAAATTGAAATCTATTATACCAATGAAAATTACATCATATATTTGAGACATAAAGTTACCTCTGTAATCCTTGACAAAACCCAGTCAAACAGACCCTTTTAGACCCACTCTCCTAACCGGCACCAACTGTCGATCTCTCATCTCTATTATATAGCTAAACGCTATCTATGAAGAAACATATCTCTATTCCACAGCTAAACTACTGTTCAGGAAGTGACCATTAAAACTATTGACAAATAGACAATTGAAACCATTGAGAGCAATAGAGACCTTCTCTCACTACAAGGAAAAACCACACAAAATATATGATGTAACTTTTATTGGTATAGTAGATTTCACTTTGTCATACCCGTGGATGTAATCATCTTGGGGTGAACTATGTAAATCTTTGTGTTATTGTGGCATGTGTGTTTCATAATTTATTTCTAGTGTTATTGCTTGTACTCTCACCTATTTTATTTTTAGTTGGATAAGTATATATTCTTGATGGGGTCCAACTTTAGGGATTCAAGTTTCCACATCAAAAGGGTTATTAAATCCTAACAAGTGAAACCATCCAAAATCTCCATAGGAATCGTTTCCCTACCAGAAACCTACCTCTCACCCTACAGGAGGCACATTGTGGTCTTTCTCTTGATATAAAGCTCTATTCTCTCCCTTGCCTCTCATGCACAAGAGGCCCCTACCCCGCTATCTAAAAGAAGCCATCTTTCCCAAATGGTGATCCAAATAAAACACACATATTATTTCTTATTTCAACACATATATATAAAGTTAGGAGTCCACGCTAAATAGGAAATTTTCCCTAGATGTGACATATATATCAAGAACCAAGATATATATACACAATATTCCTAATCTTATTGGATTTCTATTTCCTATAGGAAACGTATCAATATTAATCTTAATCCCACATAATATGATATTTCCTCATGTTGATTGATTTTTGGATATAACCATATCCAACATCTCTAACATTTTAAGATAATTTTCTCTTTAAACCTTCAGATATGCGATAGTTTCTCCCTCTAGAAATTTTGAGATAGTTTTTCTCTTACAAAATTTTAGGCAGTTTTTCTCTCTAAAATTTGATATAGTTTTTTCTCTCTCTAAAAGTTTAACATACTTTCTTTTTATAAAATTTAAACTTTGATATGGTTTCTCTCTCTAAAATTTAGAGACTGTTTCCATCTCTAAAAATTTTCAAATACTTTATCTTTCTAAAACTTAAAATTTGAGATAGTTTCTCTCATTCAAAATTTTGATATAGTTTCTCTCTCTATAAATTTTGAGATATTTTCTCTTTCTAAAAACTTTCTGATACTTACTCTCTCTAACACTTAAAATTTTTGGTAGTTTCTCTCGCTAAAACTTGATATAGTTTCTCTTTAAAATGTAAGATATTTTTTCTATCTAAAACTTAAAATTTGAAATAGTTTCTCTCTCTAATTTTTTTTAGTATTTTCTCTCTCTAAAACTTAAAATTTGACATAATTTCTCTCTCTAAATAGTTTGAGATAGTTTTTTTGTCAAAAGATTTGTAGTAGATTCTCTCTCTAAGATTTAAAATTTGAGATAGTTTCTCTCTTTAAAAATTTTGTGACAGTTTCTCTCTAAATATTTTCAAGTACATTTTTTCTAAAATGTAAAATTTGAGATAGTTTCTCTTTTTAAAATTTTGAGATAGTTTCTCTATCTAAGACTTAAATTTTGAGATAGTTTCTCTCTCTAAAACTTAAAATTTGAGATAATTTCTCTCTCTAAAATTTTTGAGATGGTTTCTCTTCCTAAAATTTTTTAGGACTTTTCTCTCTCTAAAACTTAAAATTCGAAAATTTTGAGATAGTTTCTCTCGTTAAAAATTTTGAGATAGATTCTCGATCTAAAATTTAAAATTTGAGAGGGTTTCCCTCTCTCAAAATTTTGAGATAGTTTATCTCTTAAAAGAACTTCAGGTACTTTCTCTCTCTAAAACATAAAATTTGATACTCTAAGACTTAAAATTTGATATAGCTTCTCTCTTAAAGAATTTTAAGATAGTTTTTCTATCTAAAAATTTCAAATAGTTTTTCTTTCAAAAAATTTTGAGATAGTTTTGGTCATGAAAAGTTTTCAAATATTTACTCTCTAAAACTTAAAATTTGAAATAGTTTATCTCTCTTAAAATTTTGAGAGAATTTGAGGTATTTTCTATCTATAAAACTTAAAATTTGAGATAGTTTCTCACTCTAAGAGTTTTCATGTACTTTTTCTTTATCAAACTAAAAATTTAAGATCGTTTCTCTATCTAAAATTTGAGATAGTTTCTCTCTTTAAAAATTTGAGATAATTTATCTCTCTAAAATTTGTCTCTAAAATTTTGAAGAACTTTCTATCTCTAGAACTTAAAATTTGAGATAGTTTCTATCACTAAAATTTTTGAGATAGTTTCTCTCTCTAAAATGTTTTAGTGATAGTTTCTCTCTATAAAATGTTTTTAGATACATTTCTCTTTAAAAGTTGATATAGTTTTTCTCTCTAAAATTTTAAGATATTTTCTCTCTCTGAACCCAAAATTTGAAATATTTTCTCTCTATTAAAACTTTCAGATAATTTCTCTCTCTAAAGTTTTTTGCTATTTTCCCTATCTTAAAGTTAGAAATAGTTTCTCGTTCTAAAATTTAAGATACTTTCTCTCTTGAAAATGTAACATTTGAGATAGTTTCTCTCTCTAATTTATAGCGGTGTTTTTGTAGAATTAATTGTATTTTATAAAGTAAACGTATCTGCAACAGGGAAATATGCTGAAAATCAATTTCAGAGGATTTTCTTTATTTTTGGCTTGAAATGAGGAAAACAATTACAGACGGAAGACTTTTCAGTCCCAAAATTTCGATCCAAATGCTAGAAATGTGCCATCTCATTTAAAAACCTTTTTAGAAATATATTTTCAAGTATCCAAACGACCGCTAATGAAATTAAAAAGCCTACTACAATTGTTTTGGTGATTTTGGGAACTTTTATGTTGCAACTTAGGAAGTTTATGGGAACTCCATATATCGAGGAGATAATTAAGTAGGAATGCCATATATCAAGGAGATAATTATGGAGCTATAATAAACATAAGGGTGCAGTTTGCAAACGGATGCATCCGTAGGTATAGAGGTAAGGTGCACCTTCAAATTTTATAATGGTATATAATTTTGATGTAAAATATTTTTAGGATTATCTCAAAATCTATTTTTATAGCTAATTATAAAATTTTAAATTTAAAAAATGGTTAAAATCAAGTAGATCTATAGGTATATGAAAATCTTGAAAATGGACGGTGTAGATAACATATTGTAAAATGTACTATTTCTGAATCTTAAAATCTTTTTATTTTTCATAGTTATACACCGAGATGATCAATCAAAAGGTTTTTCAACATTAAAACTATATGTTCCGATAGATTTTTGAGGGGCATCCGTAATTCTACATTATAAGGTAGCATCCTTATATAAATTTTTTCCTAAACATAAAGGGAAAGTTCAATCGATTTGAAGGAGCATACGTCACCGAGGCACTTGGACTATCTGCAAATGAGGGACGAGCAGCTGCACCGCTCGTGAGATGCATTGGTGGGATGGGGTGATCTTTAGGTTACCCCTTGTGAGTGTAGCAGCGGCTAGGCTACTGGTCGTGAGTGTGAGAGAGAATGGAGTGGCCCTTAGGCCACCTTTAGTGAGTGCACTGACGACTTGGCCGCCATTGAGGTGAAATGAGTGATGTGAGTGAGGGGACTGGCGGCCCAGGTGTGTGAGGGTCACCAGAGGTTAGTGAGGATGCACGAGTGAGGAGGGGTGGTCTTGGGACCACCTTGTGAGAGGTCACTGGCGGCCTAGCCAGTGAGGTGTTGTGAGAGGACACTGGCAGGCTAGGCTGCCGGTGCGAGTGTGTGAGTGGGTGGGGGTGGTCTTGTGACCACCCCGTGAAGAAGCTAGGATGCCGGTGTGGTGCAATGAGTGACACCGGCTAGGCTGCCGGTTTGGATGTTTGGGTGCAATTGGGCCGGGGGGCTTGTGGTGACCGCATGAGTTACCACTGGCAAATAGGCTACCGGTGAGGTGCTTCCAATGGCGGGTGGCCTTTGGGCCACCCTGTGAGAGGTCACTGACGGCTAGGCTGCCCCTGAGATGGAATAAAGTAGACCTTTCTTTGAAGTTCGAAATAGGATAAGGCGAATATCTTTTTTAGTCTCTAGTTTGATTCAGTAAAAAGAAAGTTGGTTCCCTTGATTTTGTGTTACCCAATACTGAGCACCTCTCACTTCAAATACTTGAAATTCAGTCATGTTCACTTCACTGTTAGTGCACACTGTATAGTTAAAAAATTATCTGTATCATTTCATCATACGATTTTCTCCAATCCGCATCGGAATATATTGTTCCTTGAACAAAGTCCTAGTTCTCAGTATATTTTAGTTTCTGATTGTGCTCGCTTAGAGTCTAAGTGTGCCCATGTGGTTGGCAATATACTGTCTAATTGTGATGTGGTTGGCCCTTGAGCTGACACACTGGCCCTATTCTTTTAAACCCGGACGGACATGTACAATAACAATGAGCAAGCCAAGATTTAAACCGGGACATGCGTCTTGGGCCGGGGGCCGTTTTTTTAACGTTTAGGAGTTGTTTGGGTACGTGGGTAGACATTGTGGGTACACTCTTTGTATACACTTTATTAATAAGGAAAGAGAAAGATATTAATGAACATTATATGAGATTTCTCAAAAATCACAAAATCTAAAACCTAAGATTTTCCAAAAATCACAAAATCTAAAGAAATATGACATTATACACTTTAATAATAAGAAAATCTAAAGAGATTACTTGATATTACCTGAGAATCTAAGACTGAGATTTCCCAAAAATCACATAATCAAAAGAAATATGATATTTACACCCTTGGGTACACTGTAAGGATAAAACAACATTATTCATCATTATGCGAGATTTCTCAAAAATCACAAAATCTAAGGAAATATGACATGTACACTTACACTTTAAGAATAAGACATTACCCGAGATTTTTTAAAAATCACAAAATCTAAAGAAATATGATATTTACACTGAATGGTTGGCTACACTAATCATAAAAAATGGAAAGAAGATTTCCCAAAAATCACAAAATCTAAAGAAATATGATATTTACACTGTTTGGTTTCACTTTAATAATGAGGAAATGGAAAAAAGATTTCCCAAATATCACAAAATCTAGGAAATATGATATTTACACTGTTTGGATACATTTTAATAATAGATTACCACGATTTCTCCAAAAATTACAAAATCCAAAAGAAATATGATACGCAATATTTCCCTAAAGTGGACAGATTAACCGAAATTTCGCCAAAAGCCATATTCAGGCATAATGAGGGATAAAAAATCTATTACAGGTAATCTTTTAAAATCTTCCGCACCCTATCTCCACTACGCTGTATTGTTATAATTAACGTTGTATTCTTATAATTATTAAGGTAAGTAGAAAGTGAAATTGACGGGTAATCTTTAGAAATCTTACGCACCCTATACCCACTACGTTGTATTCTTATAATTAACGTTGTATTGTTATAATTATTAAGGTAGGGAGAAAGTGAGAGATTAACAGGCAATCTTTGGAAATCTTTTTCACCCTATCCCCACTACTCTATGAAAAATCTATTACGAGGTTTACAAGTAATCTCTGAAAATCTTCCGCGCCCTATACCACTATGCTGTATTAAGTAGAAAGTGCCCTATCCCACTACGCTGTATTAAGTAGAAAGTGAGAGGTTGACGGGTAATCTATGAAAATATTTTGCGCCCTATCCCCACTACGCGGTATTGTTATAATTATTAAGGTAAGTAGAAAGTGAGAGTTTGACGGGTAATCTTTGTAAATATTTTGCGCCCTATCCCCACAATACTGTATTGTTATAATTATTAAGGTTGGTAGAAAGTGAGAGGTTGATAAGTAATCTTTGGAAATCTTTCGCGTGCGTCTCTCTGCCTTATCCTCACTTAAAAAATATTTCCTCTATCAAGTATACACTGTATTGTATAATTAAACATTTCCCTCTCTCAAGTATACACTGTATTGTATAATTAAACATTCCCTCTCTCAAGTATACATTGTACCTTATAATTATTAAGAGAAGTAGAAACATTTCCCTCTCTCAAATACCTTATAATTATTAAGGGAAGTAGAGACATTTCCCTCTCTCAAGTATACATTGTACCTTATAATTATTAAGGGAAGTAGAAAGTTAAAGTAGGGGATATGAAAAGGGGAATCTAAATTGATTTGATCAGATGTAAGAGGATAATTTTCTATTGCAATTATAATAAAAAATTTCTATATCCCTCTATCCCCAATTTGGGTTGTAGCTTTCATCTAACTCTCATCTAAAAATAGAAAATTTTTATAATAAAAAATTTCTACATCCCTCTATCTCCAATTTGGGTTGTATCTTTCATCTGACTCTCATCTAAAAATAGAAAATTTTAATAATTGGTAAGTGAAAGTAAAGGGAAATCTAATTTGATTTGAACATTTGTAAACCTTGATGAAGGACAATTTTGTACTGCAATCATAGTAAAACAAATTTCTACATAAAAGAATAGTAGAATAGTAAAGAATATCCAATTGGAATAGCAATTTTCTAAATGAAATATTAAGTACTTGTTAACATATAAAGGAGTTCCAATAATAGAAAATGCAATAAATTTGAATAGCAGCTTCATGAATGAAATATTAAGTACTTATTGACATATAAATGAGACCCGGCAAAAGAAAATACAATGAATTAGATGTGTCTTCTTTTAAAATGAAAGGGCACATCAACTATCACCTTCCATCTTAATTCCTAATAAACACTCTACGAGGTTCTTACAATTATATTTCTATGATACAAATATTGAAGTTGGCAACATCTCAAACATTATGACATGCTAACCCCACATTGATTGAAGTGTTCACACAAATTTTACAAAAATATAATCCCTATGTCTCAAGACGATCAAAGAATTTACAATGAACCTATTGCATCACAAGTTGCTACAGTTTGGATAGAGACAGATAATGACGCATAAATTCAAGGTAGGAATATTGTTGTCCAATTCCCAGTTTCAATCAAACACAGGTTCCAAGGCTTCCTAGAATACTAAGCAGGCTATCAAACACAATCTTTATTAATTCCATACATCACAATATCCGATTCTAGGAAACCTAATTTTCTTAGAACTTCAAGTTCCGAGCTACCAAACAGGGCCGTTGAGTCTTGGCATCAGAGAGTGTAGGAAAGCAATCCTCTAACAAACATGATTCTCTTGTGTACTTTGCCATTTCTTTGTAGAAAAGAAAACCAAAATTTTTTAATGAAAATAGTGTTTCAAAACCCGGATCAGTGGGGTGGATTGTTCACCCCACAAATCCATGTTGGATCCCTAGACACTGATCCAGATCAATTTGGATCAATCCGATTAAAAAACAATTAAAACAAAGAAAAATAAATAAAAAATTCAAATCTAAGATCCCAAGAAAGAGAAGTGCTTAGGTCGAGCTCAAGTGGCCTAGGCCATGACGTAATTAAGGAGCCCAGGCTGCGTATGATCATAAGAGAGATTTCATAGCGTTTGACCTAGGGGTGGCAATGGGTACCCAACCCTAATATATATGATATTTAAAATAATATTTAATATATTATATTTAAATAATAATTAAATAAATATAAAAATATATTTATAGTTATAATATTAAAAGAGTGGATTCGATACGCCCACAGGCTAAGTGCTACAGTAAACATTCATGGTCCTGATTGAATCTAAGCCGATCTGATGGTCACATTCTCATTTTGTATTTTAATTTTAATTTTTTTTTCTACAAATCCAAATCATTTGAAATTTGGAGTGCTTATTCATCTCATCAAGTCACACCTAATAAAAATATAAAAAATAATTCATAAAATATAAATTGACCAAAATAACTCCAAAACGTTT
>NW_006498057.1:4331778-4396464 GCF_000471905.2 Amborella trichopoda | reverse complement strand
CTAAATATTTCTTGGTTGTTTCAATTATATTGCTGATTTTTATAAAGACTTGGCCATTGATGCTAAGCCACTATTCCAAAGGTTAAAAAAGAATCCTTCTGAATGGAAGGATACGCACACTTCAGCCGTTCGAAAAATAAAAATAAAGGCAAAAGAATTACCCAGTCTTAGACTCTCCGATCCTACTGCTTTTAAAATCATTGAATGAAATACTTCAGAAAAAGAATTAAGAGGGATTTTAACAAGTAAAGAACAGTTGGTCCGTTTTACTTCTAAAGCTTGGAATCCGATGCTAGCCATTATCCACTGTGTGACAAAATTTCAAAGTGATCTACTCAATCAAAAATTCTTAATTGGTACCAACTGTAAAGCTGCAAAAGATATACTCCACAAAGATATAAAAAGTCTCGTTTCAAAACAGATCTTTGCTCGATGGCAAGGTATTCTCTCCTTGGCACAAGGAGACCACAAGGATAAAGATCCCGGTGAAATAGCTGCAATATATTTGAGAAATCATCTACATCCCTAATAATAGAGAAAAGAATAGAGAATGGTATGAAACCATTCTTATCGAAACATGATCAATAACTCTGGTCCATTTCTATAAAAGGAATACTAATACGATTGCATATTCTAAATTCCAAATACGTAAAATAATTTCATATAAAGAGTGGGGTTCTGACCCCCTGAAACCCAAGAAATTACAAACTGAAGGTTTCAATAATAAATATTATCAATATTTTGAATATATCAAAGCATGGCATGAGGTGTTTGCCTTTCAAAATGATACGAATTCTCATACATAGTTCCTACAAATTAAAATACTAATAATAGGGGAATTCCCAAACTGGTTCAAAAATTTGTTTCAATTATGGAGCTCTAGAACGGATATACTACAACCCAATATGCAAGATTCTCAAAGAAAATTCATGGACTATAATAATAACAGTCAAAAAATAGATCTCCACATGTACTTCATGGCCTTATACCAGATCCCTTGGATCATGAAATGGTTATATCATTTATCTGATGATTATACAAATAACTGGGAATACCTCCCGGAATTAAAAAAAAACAAATATATATAAAATGGTGGGATGTTTATGAGAATGACTCTCTAAATCCTGATAAGATAAAAATGAAAAAAGTACCATCTCCACCTCCCAATACAGAAATGAATATGGATGATTACCTAAATAAAATTCGTCAGCAACCAAAGAAGAACTCAAGAAAACGTTGCTGCAAATATTCGACGAAGATGAAGAAGTCATGTCAAAATCAACCCAAAATGAAGAAACTTATGAAAAGAAAAATGACGACATGGACAATGGAAACTCACAATAGGACAATACATAATAGAGGACGGATCGACTGCAATCTACATAGCACATGAGTCCTCATAATAGTTTACCGACAAAATAGTGACCTCCTTTTACTATTCATACCTTTTACTATTCATACCTTTCGGTCAGCTCAAAGCACTGTTTATACCTTTTTCACCGATTAAAATGCCTGTTTTTTAGAGATTCCGCAGTTGGTTTTGTTACTGGTTTCTAATCTGACGATCAGGAACTCAGATATTGCCTTACTCCTTTAAAAGTGCTCAAACAACATTTGCTGAATATAATGGAGTTAATGATGATATAGACTATCATCTTTATTTTATGGCTATATATCAGATACCTTGGATAGTAAAATGGGAATATAGAATAAATGAAAATACTCATTATAATTTTGAATATATACCCCGATTGGGAAAGAGAATATCGATTCGATGGTGGGATGTTTTAAGCATGGACCCAAATACTGTAAAACCTAAACGAATACCTCATGTTGCTCATGATTATCAAAATACTCCCAAAGAATTTGACCCAAATACTTTCGTCGAATATATAAGACAAATGCGAAGAAAAAATCCTAAAGCAACTAAAGATGAACAAGAGAATCAGTTATTAAAGATCATACAAGAAGAAACCTCAGAAGCCACCTCTCCTTCATCTGAGCCTGACGATGACTTCAGCCGAAGACCCGAATAAGCCCGGCTCAGCCCAGCAATCTGTACAAAATATTAGCTATCGTTACAGACGCCTGTCACATCATCCTCCTTTCTATTGAAGCCACCTATATACAGAAGAAGCCACCTGTACATCTATCCAAAACAGGAATAAAAGAGGTCGACAGATGGCATCCGCCGTACAACAGAAGTCACTAGATCAAGATGCCTTCCATACGACATGGCTGACAAAAGTTATTTTTGTTTTTTCTTTTAGTCATGTCATATACAAAAGTTAATTTTGCTTTTTCTTTTAGTCGTATCATGTCTCCTTCACCCTTTATCTTTAAGTCATATATGACTTTAAAGATTCCTTTCTTGTCATCGACCTGCCACCTCACCTTACCAGCTCACCACTACCAGTCCGATAAGATTCCATTCTTCTCTTTAAGTCTTTTCCGCTCTTTATGTCTAATCAAAATAGCTTCAGCTCGACACCTTTGCCAGCTCACTCTTGCCTATAAAACCCTCTCTTCTCATTCACTTGAAGCCTCGAGAATTTTCACCTGCTCTCTCTCTTCAGAAAGCTCAGTCTGCTCTCTCTTTCTCTTCTGAAGCTCTGCCTACTTTCTCTCTATTCAGAAAGGCTTCATTACTTTCTACCCGATCACATTCCGCTTGACTTCTGCGAAACCTTCGGGCAAGCCTTTCTCAAGTAAGATATGTTCATTACCCTTTATTTTGATTTGCAGCAATGTGTGACTGTAATATACATGAGTTACCATCGTTCTGTCTGGACGAATGTCAACACTTTTCAAGTTTCTGCCTTTGTAAATTTTAAGTTGTATACCGTCTATATTTAGTTCAATCTGTTTGTACATTGTATCAATATGTACTTTGTTTGAATCTGTATCAATAAAGATTGTTCATATTATATTGTTATTTATACAGTTTAAAATAATAGTTAGCATAAAGATACTAAATAGTAATTATACCACGTGGATAATATTAGATATCTCTGTTATTTCATTCATTAATATTCTATTTATCTTTCTATACTACACGTCTCTTCTTAGATCATTATTAGATTATAGCATTATGTTCTCTATGTTACTGAGATAACGTTAGATAACGTCAGAATTTAGGAATTTGACTAACGATAGATCTTGTTTTCTGTTTGGTATCATAGCCATTAGAAATTCTTAAATTATTTATTGTTAGACTATTTTTAGCCAATTATAGTGTTTAGGAGATAAGATTATCATAAAATTAATCATTTATATGGTAGTCCGAGAGTTAAGACTCATTGTCGCCCAGTCATAAGACCATTTAGGCCAAGGAGAGCCGTTCAGGTCGTTCAAGACGTAAGAGGTTGACCAGAGTCATTATCCGTACCGATAAACGGAAAATTTTATTAAAACCTTATCTAATAAAACACTATCATCGTCTAAAAATACTCTAAGGGTAAAAAATAAAGAAGAAGTTGTTATTGAAAATGTTGAACAACATATTCAAAACCGGAACATACCAAAGGTTCCAATAACAGACATATATACAAAAGGAAATTTTAATCTAACAATTGGATACGCTATCAAAACGGTAGAACAAAGTCTACCTGTTCACAATGAACAAGAAAATCTTCAGCTTTTAACAACTAAAACTATACAATCTCATAAAAATAAAGAATATCAATATCTTCATATTGGATTAATTCAAGTAGCATTTAAGCCTTTGACTAGACTAGGATTAAATACTTCAATTCTATTATGTCTTTCAGATGAAAGACATAATAATTTCTCAGATTCACTCTTAGAAATAATTGAATCTAGTTTATGTAATGGATCAATTTATTTCAATTGCTTTCCTAATTATGCTATATCATTACATGATCCTAATTTACTTAAAGTACTAACTTTAAATATTAAAACACAAGGATTTGATATGTTACAAGGATCTCAAAATATAGCTATCATCTATCGAATATATTATAAGGTAATGACCACTTTATGTCCAAATGTTATACAAATAGATACAAAAGGACAAACTACTTTTTTTCAAACAAATACTGAAAGATCAAATGTTATTATCCCTAAAACAATCCAATGGTCACAAATACAACTCCCCCAAGAATGGAAAATTCAGACTTCAAATCCAGCAATTAAAACCCCTCAGAATAAGATTTCGAATCAAATAATAGAAAATATAGATGGAGAAGTAAAAATATTGTTTAATAAAAGATCTCCTTCTTTAAAAATAAAAGATGATAATTATCTTCCCTTATCAAAGAATTCATCAAATTTCTGATCATCCAAAAGATTTGTATCTAGTATATCCAGACTTGAAACTGCATCATCTTTAGAACTTGAAATACAAGGATTAGTTAGAACTCAAAATAATACACATAAACCTATATATCAACCAATAAACACAGTTGCTCCAGATCAAGATTTTCAACTATTAACATTACAAAATGAAAATAAAATAAATAAAGAGTATCTAAAAAATGATTATTTAAGCGAAAACATTAAAGATTTTCGAAATTGGTACCTATCTACATTCTCAAAAGAATTACTACAAATGACTTACAAAAGATATAATAAATTTTTGAAAAAAGAAAAAATAAACTTAGGATTTTTTGAATGGCTCAAAACTACATTACTTTTAAATGGAGTAAAAATTCCTGAATTTAAGAAAATCCATACCCTTGAAAATCAATATCAAACGTATACTACAAAACAACAAAAACATATTCGAAGTATTCATCCTTCTGACGAAAGTATAAAAATCCTAGGTAAACATAAGCAAGAAGAATTAAAAACTATAGCTACTCCATACAAAACACTTCTTGGAGAACATTATCATAAAATTGAACTATTACCTCATATATTAGAACAAAATAATTATACAAATTTATATTTACAAACCATATGAAAACAGACAACCAGAATATAAAATATTATCAGACAACCACGAGAAAAAATTGAAGAAAAGAAAAAGGCTATATTATTTAAACCTCCTCCTCTAATTAATAAAGAAAGATTTCAAATGAAAGAAGAACATTCTTCTGAATTAATGCAACAATTAATTACCAAATTAGCAAGTCTAGATATCAAAGGAAAGGATAAAGTTACAAGTCAAGAATCAGTAATAAAGATAACAGAACCAGATACTATGATGTTACATGAAATACCAGAAATATCGAATACCATTACTAATATCAAAGATGCTTTTAATCAATCATCTCAAGAAAATAATATCAATAGAATAGATTATGGTATAAAATGGAGACTTGTATCTCAATCTAGAATGTACCATACTAGACCTACTCCAGTCGATATACAATTTGAAGAAGACCTTATATCTCATACTGTATCCCATTCAGGACAAACTATAGTTAATTGGAATATAGACGGAATGTCCGATCATCAGATTCTTGATACAATGAAACACATGACCATGTATGCCGCTGCATGCAAGGTCTTTGGAGCCCATGACTAAGATGTAGCGAAAGCTATTATCTGTGGTTTTACTGGTTGGCTCAGAAGATGGTGGGATTTCCACCTTAATGATATATCGAAAAACCAAATATTAACAGCCACTAAACAATCATATATTAAAAATGAATTAAATCAAGACATCGTTCAAGCCGAAAGCGATGCCGTCAATACCCTCATATACACAATAACCCTTCACTTTGTTGGAAGTACTGCCCTATTAGAAGCAAGATCTGAAGACCTCCTTTCTAATCTTAAATGTCCAACCCTTTCTCACTATAAATGATATAAAGATATTTTCTTTGTCCGCCTTCTTATTCGTGAAGATAATAGTTTCGATCACTAGAAAGAAAAGTTTATTTTCGGTCTTCCCTATCTCTTTGCTGAAAAAGTCCGCAACCGCCTTAAAACTAAAAATGGGGGGATCATTCCCTATCAACTCTATACTCTAGGAGAATTATCAGCCGAGATATGTGCTGAAGGGCCAGCTCTTTGTACTGATCTAAAACTCAAAAAACAACTTGATAAACAAAAAATGACTGGTCATAAAGAACTTGGTGATTTCTGCGAACAATTTGGATACAATCTAAATATTTCCCAAAAGAAACCCCATAAAAGAATAAAACAAGAAAAGCGACAAAAACCATACAAAAAATCATATAAGAAAAATAAATACAAAAAATATGAACAACCTCCTAAAGGAAGTTCTAAATATAAAAGGCCTAAAAGAAAAATACCTAGATGCTATAAATGTGGAAAATTAAGACACTATAAAAAAATTGTCCGGTAAAGAAAAAGATAGAATCATTAATATTAGATGAAAATATAAGAAATCAATTATATGAAATTATTCAACTATATGATAATGATAATCATATTAGCACAATACTGAAATTATTCAACTATATGATAATGATAATCATATATAAAAAATACCTAATGCTGAAGATAAAAGAACAATAATCAGCCAATATATTCAAATAGAAAAAGCAAGAAATAAACCAACTCCCTTAATAAAACCACCAGAAGAATATAGCTTCTCTGAAATACTTAAACGAATTGGTCAAAAGGTAACAGTCATAAAGAACCTACTATTGCTGAACTAAAACACGAAGTTAATGAGGAAAAATCTGAACTTAATAATTTGAAAAATAGGGTTAAATTATTAGAATTAACTAATGAATTAACCGATAATCCATCCGAAGATGAAGAAATAGAATTTGATGAACTAATCACTAATAATAGAATATTAGATAAACCCGAATCTACAGAAAATAAACAAGAACCTCAGTTAAATTTAATAAATAAAATCTTAAATAAAAAATGGTATATCTCAATTAAAATAATAGTTCAGTATGAATACCATTTCCAATCTATGGCCTTGATAGATTCAGGTGCCTGCATAAACGAGGGATTAGTCCCTACCATATATTTTGATAAAACCACGCAAATCCTAAATACAGCCGATGGAAGTAAACTGAAAATCAATTATAAATTATCAAATGCTGCCATATGCAATAATGGCATCTGTCTAGAATTACCATTTATTATGGTAAAAGAATTAACCAAGCTGTTATTTTAGGTACTCCTTTTATCAGTATGCTATACCCTATTGTTATAGACCATACTGGATTAGAATCAACGATTGAAGGAATAAAAGTAAAATTTGAATTTATTGATAAAAAATAAAATAAAAGAAATAAATAATATAAAACAAAATATACAAAATAAAGAGAAATTTTTACACCAGCTCAAAGCTGAAATACAATATAAAGCAATTGAAGAACAGCTATTACTTCCTAAAACGAAACAAAAAATCGATAACCTAGGACAACAATTTGAAAAGGAAATATGTAGTGATTTACCTAATGCTTTTTGGAATCGACGAAAACATACAGTATCTCTTCCATATGAAGAAGGATTTTCTGAAACTAAAATTCCAACAAAAGCTCGCCCAATTCAGTTGAATTCAAAAATGTTAGAAATTTGTCATAAAGAAATAACTTCTCTCTTATAAAAGGGATTAATAAGGCCAAGCTCATCTCCATGGAGTTGTACCGCCTTTTATATAAAACATAATGCCAAAAAGGAACGAGGAGTTTCAAGATTAGTTATTAATTACAAACCACTAAATAAAGTTCTAAAATGGAACAGATATCCAAATCCTAATAAAAAACATTTATTAGATAGACTTGTAAATGCTTGTATTTTTTCAAAATTTGACTTTAAATCCGGATACTGGTAAATACAAATAAATGAAAAGGATTGCTATAAAACAATATTTAATGTTCCATTTGGCCAGTATGAATGGAATGTAATGCCATTCGGCCTAAAAAATGCACCATCTAAATTCCAAAAAATTATGAATGATGTTTTTAACCCTTAAATGACATCTATGATAGTTTACATTGATGATGTTCTTATTTTTTCAACTGATATACATCAACATTTCAAACATTTAAATATATTTCTTAATACTGTTAAAAATGCAGGACTTGTAGTCTCTGCAAAGAAAATGGTTCTTGGTCAAACTAAAATTAGATTTTTAGGTCATAATATCTTCCAATGCACAATTATTCCCATAGATAGAGCTATTGAATTCTCTACTAAATTCCCTGATATTATCTTAAATAAAGTTGAATTACAACGATTCCTAGGATGCTTAAATTATATTTCTGATTTCATTAAGGATTTTGCTATTATTGCCAAACCTTTATACGATCGACTAAAAAAGAATCCTCCTAAATGGACGGATCAATATACTAATGATATTCGAATTCTTAAAAGAAAATCAACAGAATTACCTTGCTTAGTCTTATCCAACCCTAATGCTTTTAAAATTATTGAATGCGATGCCTTTGAACTTGGTTTAGAAGGAATCCTTAAACAAAAAATAGATGATAAAGAACAATTAGTACGTTATACATCTAAGGCATGGAATTCTACACAACAGAACTATTCGACAATTAAAAAAGAAATTTTAGCTATTGTTCATTGTGTGAATAAATTTCAGAGAGATATTCTTAATACTTCATTTCTTATTAGAACTGATTCTAAATCGGTACGAGATATTTTGCAAAAGAATGTTCAAAATCTTGTGTCTAAACAGATTTTTGCCCGTTGGCAAGCGATTTTATCTTCTTTCGATTTTACAATTGAACATCTTCATGGTTCTTCCAACTCTCTTCCTGATTTTCTCACCCGTGAATTTTTGCAGGGGAGACGGGATCTGCTGCCTCTTGAACCAGCATTCGAAAAATACGCAGTACAATTATTTAATATGAATATCAACAATAGCAATAAAGGAAGACCACCGATGGAGATTGTCCCAACTATATTTGACTCACCCCTAAACTCTTATCCGCCTTTATCTCCACCCAGATCAATAAATTACTCCGAATATTCATCCCAACATAAATCCGTTCCAGTTTTCACTCCAGCATCTACCCTCAATAAATCCAGTAACCCAAATAAATTAGTATATGAAGAAACTGCTTTCTTGATAGATGTTTCCATTGATGAAAAACATATACATATTGACCCAAATAAATTAGTGCCTCTATATTTACAAAACCACCTCAATCCTTCAAACGGCAACAAGACCAGAGAATGGTACGAAGCTGTCCTTTTAGAAACAGGGTCTGTTTCAAAAGTACATTTCTTCAATTCCAATACAAAAATAATTGGATATTCGAAAATACAGATAAGGAAATTATTATCATATGATGATTGGGGATGCAGCCCATCCCAAGGCCGAAAACTTCAAGCCCCAGAATTTCAATATAAATTATATCGTTATACTGAATATATAGATGGATGGAGAAAAATTATCGCATATCAAAACCTAAATAATTCTCATCCATGGTTTGTCCAGATTAAAATGCCTGTTTTTTGGAGATTCCCCAATTGGTTCTGTTACTGGTTTCTAATCTAGGGATCAGGAACTCAGACATTGCCTGACTCCCTTGAAAGTGCACAAACAGCATTTGCTGAATATAATGGAGTTAATGATGATATAGACTATCATCTTTATTTTATGCTATATATCAGATACCTTGGATAGTAAAATGGGAATATGGGATAAATGAAAATATTCATAATAATTTTGAATATATACCCCGATTGGTAAAGAGAATATCGATTCAATGGTAGGATGTTTTTAGCATGGACCCAAATACTATAAAACCTAAACGAATACCTTCTGCTGCCCATGATTATCACAATACTCCCAAAGAATTTGACCCAAATACTTTCGTCGAATATATAAGACAAATGCGAAGACAAAATCCTTGAGCAACTAAAGATAAACTGGAGAATCAGTTATTAAAGATCATACAAGAAGAAACCTCAGAAGCCACCTCTCCTTCATCTGAGCCTGACGATGACCTCAGCCGAAGACCCGAATAAGCCCGGCTCAGCTAAGCAATCTGTACAAAATATCAGTTATCGTTTCAGACACTTGTCACATCATCCTCCTTTCTATTGAAGCCACTTGTATATAGAAAAAGCCACCTGTACATCTATCCAAAACGGGATTAAAAGAGGTCGACAAATGGCATCCGCCGTACGACAGAAGTCACAAGATCAAGATGCCTTTCGTACGGTATGGCTGACAAAAGTAATTTTTGCTTTTTCTTTTAGTCATGTCATATACAAAAGTCAATTTTGCTTTTTCTTTTAATCGTGTCATGTCTCCTTCACCATTTATCTTTAAGTCATATCTGACTTTAAAGATTCCTTTCTTCTCATCTACTTGCCAGCTCACCTTACCAACTCACCACTACTAGTTCGATAAGATTCATTTCTTATCTTTAAGTCTTCTCCGATCTTTATGTCTAATCAAAACAGCTCCAGCTCGACACCTTTGCCTGCTCACTCTTGCCTATAAAACCCTCTCTTCTCATTCACTTGAGACATCGGGAATTTTCACCAGCTCTCTCTCTTCAGAAAGCTCAGCTTGCTCTCTCTTTCTCTTCTGAAGCTCTGTCTGCTTTCTCTCTATTCAAAAACGCTTCATTACTTTCTACCCGATCACATTCCGCCTGACTTCTGCGAAACCTTCAGGCAAGCCTTTCTCAAGTAAGATCTGTTCATTACCCTTTATTTTGATTTGCAGCAATGTGTGATTGTAATATACATAAGTTACCATCGTTCTGTCCGGACGAATGGCAACACTTTCCAAGTTCCTGCCTTTGTAAATTGTAAGTTGTGTACCGTCTGTATTCAGTTTCAATCTGTCTGTACTTTGTATCAATATGTACTTTGTTTGAATCTGAATCAATAAAGATTGTTCATATTATGCAGTTATATTATGCAGTTTAAAATAATAATTAACGTAAAGATACTAAATAGTAATTATACCACGTGGATAATATTAGATATCTCTGTTATTTCATTCATTATTATTCTGTTTATCTTTCTATACTACACGTCTCTTCTTAGATCATTATTAGACTATAGCACTATGTTCTCTATGTTACTGAGATAACGTTAAATAACGTCAGAATTTAGGAATTTGACTAAGAGTAGAAAATAATGTCAAAAAGGAACGAGGAGTTCCAAGATTAGTTATTCGTTACAAACCACTAAATAAAGTTTTAAAATGTATCAGATATCCAATTCCTAATAAAAAAGATTTATTAGATAGACTTGTAAATGCTTGTATTTTTTCAAAATTTGACTTTAAATCCGGATACTGGTAAATACAAATAAATGAAAAGGATTGCTATAAAACAATATTTAATGTTCCATTTGGCCAGTATGAATGGAATGTAATGCCATTCGGCTTAAAAAATGCACCATCTAAATTCCAAAAAATTATGAATGATGTTTTTAACCCTTAAATGACATCTATGATAGTTTACATTGATGATGTTCTTATTTTTTCAACTGATATACATCAACATTTCAAACATTTTAATATATTTCTTAATACTGTTAAAAATGCAGGACTTGTAGTCTCTGCAAAGAAAATGGTTCTTTGTCAAACTAAAATTAGATTTTTAGGTCATAATATCTTCCAAGGCACAATTATTCCCATAGATAGAGCTATTGAATTCTCTACTAAATTCCTTGATGTTATCTTAAATAAAGTTGAATTACAACAATTCTTAAGATGCTTAAACTATATTTCTGATTTCATTAAGGATTTTGCTATTATTGCCAAACCTTTATACGATCGACTAAAAGAATTAAAAAGCAAATAAAAAAGAATTACCTTGCTTAGTCTTATCCGACCCTAATGCTTTTAAAATTATTGAATGCGATGCTTCTGAACTTGGTTTAGGAGGAATCCTTAAACAAAAAATAGATGACAAAGAACAATTAGTATGTTATACATCTAAGGTATGGAATTCTACACAAGAAAACTATTCGACAATTAAAAAAGAAATTTTAGCTATTGTTCATTATGTGAATAAATTTCAGAGCGACATTCTTAATACTTCATTTCTTATTAGAACTGATTGTAAATCGGCACGAGATATTTTGCAAAAAGATGTTCAAAATCTTGTGTCTAAACAGATTTTTGCCCGTTGGCAAGCGATTTTATAGCATCTAGGTATTTTTCTTTTAGTCTTTTTATATTTAGAACTTCCTTTAGGAGGTGTTCATATTTTTTGTATTTATTTTTCTTATATGATTTTTTGTATGATTTTTGTCGCTTTTCTTGTTTTATTCTTTTATGGGGTTTCTTTTGGGAAATATTTAGATTGTATTCAAATTGTAAATCACCAAGTTCTTTATGACCAGTCATTTTTTGTTTATCAAGTTGTTTTTTGAGTTTTAGATTAGTACAAAGAGCTAGCCCTTCAGCACATATCTCGGCTGATAATTCTCCTAGAGTATAGAGTTGCTGGGGAATGATCCCCCCATTTTTAGTTTTAAGGCGGTTGCGGACTTTTTCAGCAAAGAGATAGGGAATATCGGAAATAAACTTTTCTTTCCAGTGATCGGAACTACTATCTTCACGAATAAGAAGGCGGGAAAAGAAAACATCTTTATACCATTTATAGTGAGAAAGGGTTGGACATTTAAGATCAGATAGGAGGTCTTCAGATCTTGCTTCTAATTAACAATAGTTCGTCCTAAATATGATACAGTATGGGATATAAGGTCTTCTTCAAATTGTATATCGACTGGAGTAGGTCTAGTACGGTACATTCTAGATTGAGATACAGGTCTTCATTTTTAACCATAATCTATTATGTTGATATTATTTTCTTGAGATGATTGATTAAAAGCATCTTTGATATTTGCAATGGTATTCGGTATTTCTGGTATTTCATGTAACATCATAGCTGCTGGTTCTGTTATCTTTATTACTGATTCTTGACTTTTAACTTTATCCTTTCATTTGATATCTAGACTTGCTAATTTGGTAATTAATTGTTGCATTAATTCAGAAGACTGTTCTTCTTTCATTTGAAATCTTTCTTTATTTATTAGAGGATGAGGTTTAAATAATATTGTTTTTTTCTTTTCTTCAATTTTTCCTTGTGGTTGTCTAATAATATTTTCTATTCTGGTTCTCTGTTTTCCTATTGTTTGTAAATATAAATTTGTATAATTATTTTGTTCTAATATATGAGGTAATAGCTCAATTTTATGATAATGATCTCCTGGAAGTATTTCTATGGAGTAGCTATAGTTTCTAATTCTTCTTGCTTATCTTTATCTAGGATTTTTATAATTTCTTCAGGAGGATGAATACTTCGAATATGTTTTTGTTGTTCTGTAGTATATGTTTGATATTGATTTTCAAGGGTATGGATTTTATTAAATTCAAGAATTTTTACTCATTTTAAAAGTAATGTAGTTTTGAGCCATTCAAAAAATCCTAAGTTTATTTTTTCTTTTTTCAAAAATTTATTATATCTTTTATGAGTCATTTGTAGTAATTCTTTTGAGAATGTTGATCGGTACCAATTTCGAAAATATTTATTGTTTTCGCTTAAATAATCATTTTTTTATATACTCTTTATTTATTTTATTTTCCTTTTGTAATGTTAATAGTTGAAAATCTTGATCTGGAGTATCTGTGTTCATTGGTTGATATATAGGTTTATGTATATTATTTTGAGCTCTAACTAATCCTTGTATTTCAGGTTCTAAAGATGATGCAGTTTCAAGTCTGGATATACTAGATACAGATCTTCTGGATGATAAGAAATTTTATGAATTCTTTGATAAGGTAAGATAATTATCATCTTTTATTTATAAGGAAGGAGATCTTTTATTAAACAATATTTCTACTTCTCCATCTACATTTTCTATTATTTGATTCGGAATATTATTCTGAGGGGTTTTATTTGCTGGATTTGAAGTCTGAAATTTCCATTCTTGGGGGAGTTGTATTTGTGACCATTGGATTGTTTTAGGGATAATAACATTTGATCTTTCAGTATTTGTTTGAAAAAAAGTAGTTCGTCCGTTTGTATCTATTTGTAAAACATTTGGACATAAAGTGGTCATTACCTTATAATATATTCGATAGATGATAGCTATATTTTGAGATCCTTGTAACATATCAAATATTTGTGTTTTAATATTTGAAGTTAGTACTTTAAGTTAATTAGGATCATGTAATGATATAGCATAATTAGGAGAGCAATTGAAAATAAATTGGTCCATTACATAAACTACATTCCTAAGAGTGAATCAGGGAAATTATTATGTCTTTAATCTCGTAGACATAATAGAATTGAAGTATTTAATCCTAGTCTAATCAAAGGCTTAACAGCTACTTGAATTAATCCTATATGAAGATATTGATAGTCTTTATTTATGAAATTGTATAATTTTAGTTGTTAAAAGCTGAAGATTTTCTTGTTCATTATGAACAGGTAGACTTTGTTCTACCGTTTTGATAGCGTATCCAATTTTTAGATTAAAATTTCCTTTTTTATATATGTCTGTTATTGGAACCTTTGGTATGTTCCGGTTTTGAATATGTTGTTCAACAGTTTCAATGGCTAACTTCTTCTTTATTTTTTACCCTTAGAGTATTTTTAGACGATGATAGTGTTTTATTAGATAAGGTTTTAGTAAAATTTTCCATTTATCGGTTCGGATAATGACCCTAGTCAACCTTTGATGTCTTGAACGACCTGAACGGCTCTCCTTGGCTTAAATGGTCTTATGACTGGGCGATAAAGAGTCTTAACTCTCGGACTACCGTATAAATGATTAATTTTAGTATAATCTTATCTCCTAGACACTATAAATGGCTAAAAATAGTCTAACAATAAATAATTTAAGAATTTCTAATAGCTCTGATACCAAACAGCAAACACGATCTATCGTTAGTCAAATTCCTAAATTCTGACGTTATCTAACGTTATCTCAGTAACATAGAGAACATAGTGCTATAGTCTAATAATGATCTAAGAAGAGACATGTAGTATAGAAAGATAAATAGAATAATAATGAATGAAATAACAGAGATATCTAATATTGTCCACGTGGTATAATTACTATTTAGTATCTTTACGCTAACTATTATTTTAAACTGCATAATATGAACAATCTTTATTGATAGAGATTCAAACAAAGTACATATTGATATAAAGTACAGACAGATTGAAACTGAATACAGACGGTACACAACTTACAATTTACAAAGGCAGGAACTTGGAAAGTATTGCCATTCGTCCGGACAGAACGATGGTAACTTATGTATATTACAGTCACACATTGCTGCAAATCAAAATAAAGGGTAATGAACAAATCTTACTTGAGAAAGGCTTACCTGCAGGTTTCGCAGAAGTCAGGCGGAATGTGATCGGGTAGAAAGTAATGAAGCCTTTCTGAATAGAGAGAAAGCAGGCAGACCTTCAGAAGAGAAAGAGAGAGCAGGCTGAGCTTTCTGAAGAGAGAGAGCAGATGAAAAATCCCGAGGCCTCAAGTGAATGAGAAGAGAGGGTTTTATAGGTAGGAGTGAGCAGGCAAAGGTGTAGAGCTGGAGCTGTTTTGATTAGACATAAAGAGCGGAAAAGACTTAAAGAGAAGAAAGGAATCTTATCGGACTAGTAGTGGTGAGCTGATAAGGTAAGCTGGCAGGTAGATGAGAAGAAAGGAATCTTTAAAGTCAGATATGACTTAAAGATAATGGGTGAAGGAGACATGACACGACTAAAAGAAAAAGCAAAATTAACTTTTGTACATGACATGACTAAAAGAAAAAGCAAAAATAACTTTTGTCGGCCATGTCGTACGGAAGGCATCTTGATCTAGTGACTTCTATCGTACGACGGATGCCATCTGTCGACCTCTTTTATTCCTGTTTTTGATAGATGTACAGGTGGCTTCTTCTGTATACAAGTGGCTTCAATAGAAAGGAGGATGATGTGACAAGCGTCTGAAACGATAGCTGATATTTTGTACAGATTGCTGGGCTGAGCCGGGCTTATTCGGGTCCTCGGCTGAAGTTATCGTCAGGCTCAGATGAAGGAGAGGTGGCTTATGAGGTTTCTTCTTGTATGATCTTTAATAACTGATTCTCCAGTTCATCTTTAGTTGCTCTAGGATTTTGTCTTCGCATTTGTCTTATATATTCGACGAAAGTATTTGGGTCAAATTTTTTGGGAGTATTTTGATAATCATGAGCAGCAGAAGGTATTCGTTTAGGTTTTATGGTATTTAGGTCCATGCTAAAAACAATCCCACCATCGAAGCGATATTCTCTTTCCCAATCGGGGTATATATTCAAAATTATTATGAGTATTTTCATTTATTCCGTATTCCCATTTTACTATCCAGGGTATCTGATATATAGCCATAAAATAAAGATGATAGTCTATATCATCATTAACTCCATTATATTCAGCAAATGCTGTTTGAGCACTTTTAAAGGAGTCATGCAATATCTGAGTTTCTGATCCCCAGATTAGAAACCAATAACGGAACCAATTGGGGAATCTCTCAAAAACAGGCGTTTTAATCTACACAAACCATGTATGAGAATTATTTAGGTTTTGATATGCGAGCACTTTATGTCATGCATCTATATATTCAGTATAACGGTATGATTTATATTGAAATTCTAGGGCTTGAAGTTTCCGGCCCTGGGATGGGTTGCATCCCCAATCATCATATGATAATACTTTTTTTATTTGTATTTTCGAATATCCAATATTTTTTTTATTGGGATTGATAAATTGCATTATTGAAACAGACCCTGTTTGTAAAAAGACAGCTTCGTACCATTCTCTGGTCTTGTTGCCGTTTGAAGGATTGAGGTGGTTTTGTAAATATAGAGGGGCTAATTTATTTGGGTCAATATGTATATGGATTTTCATCAATGGTAACATCTATCAAGAAAGTAGTTTCTTCATATATTGATTTATTTGGGTTAATGTATTTATTTGGGCTAGATGTTGAAGTGAAAACTGGAACCAATTTTTGTTGGTATGAATATTCGGGGTATTGATTGATCTGGCTAGAGATAAAGGCGGATAGGAGTTTAGGGGTGAGTCAGATATAGTCGGGACAATCTCCATCGATTGTTTTCCTTTATTGCTATTGTTGATATTCATATTAAATAATTGTACTGCGTATTTTTCGGATGCCGGTTCAAGAGGAGGTAAATCCCTTCCCCCCTGCAAAAATTCACGGGTGAAAAAATCAGGTAGAGAGTTGGAAGAACCATGAAGATGTTCAATTGTAAAATCGAAAAAAGATAAAATCGCTTGCCAACGGGAAAAAATCTGTTTAGACACAAGACTTTGAATATCCTTTTGCAAAATATCTAGTGTTGATTTAAAATCATTTCTAATAAGAAATGAAGTATTAAGAATATCGCTCTGAAATTTATTCACACAATGAACAATAGCTAAAATTTCTTTTTTAATTGTCGAATAGTTCTGTTGTGTAGAATTCCATGCCTTAAATGTATAACGTACTAATTGTTCTTTATCATCTATTTTTTGTTTAAGGATTTCTCCTAAACCAAGTTCAAAGGCATCACATTCAATAATTTTAAAAGCATTAGGGTCGGATAAGACTAAGCACGGTAATTCTGTTGATTTGCTTTTAAGAATTCAAATAGCATTAGTATGTTGATCCGTCCATTTAGGAGGATTCTTTTTTAGTCGATCGTATAAAGGTTTGGCAATAATAGCAAAATCCTTAATGAAATCAGAAATATAGTTTAAGCATCCTAAGAATTGTTGTAATTCAACTTTATTTAAGATAATATCAGGGAATTTAGTAGAGAATTCAATAGCTCTATCTATGGGAATAATTGTGCCTTGGAAGATATTATGACCTAAAAATCTAATTTTAGTTTGACAAAGAATCATTTTCTTTGCAGAGACTACAAGTCCTGCATTTTTAACAGTATTAAGAAATATATTAAAATGTTTGAAATGTTGATGTATATCAGTTGAAAAAATAAGAACATCATCAATGTAAACTATCATAGATGTCATATAAGGGTTAAAAACATCAATCATAATTTTTTGGAATTCAGATGGTGCATTTTTTAGGCCGAATGGCATTACATTCTATTCATACTGGCCAAATGGAACATTAAATGTTGTTTTATAGCGATCCTTTTCATTTATTTGCATTTGCCAGTATCCGAATGTAAGGTCAAATTTTGAAAAAATACAAGCATTTACAAGTCTATCTAATAAATCTTTTTTATAAGGAATTGGATATCTGATCCATTTTAAAAATTTATTTAGTGGTTTGTAATTAATAACTAATCTTGGAACTCCTAGTTCCTTTTTGGCATTATTTTCTACATAAAAGGCGGCATAACTCCATGGAGATGAGCTTGGCCTTAATAATCCCTTTTCTAAGAGAGAAGTTATTTCTTTATGACAAATTTCTAACATTTTTTATTCATCTGAATTGGGCGAGCTTTTGTTAGAATTTCGTTGATTCCAAAAAGCATTAGGTAAATCACTACATATTTCCTTTTCAAATTGTTGTCTTAGGTTTTCGATTTTTTATTTTGTTTCAGGAAGTAATAGCTGTTCTTCAACTGCTTTGTATTGTATTTCAGCTTCGAGCTGGTATAAAAATTTCTCTTTATTTTGTATATTTTGTTTTATATTATTTATTTCTTTTATTTTTGGTTTATCAATAAATTCGAATTTTACTTTTATTCCTTCAATCGTTGATTCTAATCCAGTATGGTCTATAACAATAGGGTATAGCATACTGATAAAAGGAGTACCTAAAATAACAGCTTGGTTAAGTCCCTTTACCATGATAAATGGTAATTCTAGACAGATGTCATTATTGCATATGGCAGCATTTGATAATTTATAATTGATTTTCAGTTTATTTCCATCGGCTGTATTTAGGATTTGCGTGGTTTTATCAAAATATTTGGTAGGGACTAATCCCTCGTTTATGCAGTTCAAATCGGCACCTGAATCTATAAAGGCCATAGATTGGAAATGGTATTCATTCTGAACTATTATTTTAATTAAGATATACTATTTTTTATTTAAGATTTTATTTATTAAATTTAACTGAGGTTCTTGTTTATTTTCTGCAGATTCAGGTTTATCTAATATTCTATTATTAGTGATTAGTTCATCAAATTCTATTTCTTCATCTTCGGATGGATTATCGGTTAATTCATTAGTTAATTCTAATAATTTAACCCTATTTTTCAAATTATTAAGTTTAGATTTTACCTCATTAACTTCGTGTTTTAGTTTATCAATAGTAGGTTCTTTATGACTGTTACCTTCTTGACCAATTCGTTTAAGTATCTCAGAGAAGCTATATTCTTCCGGTGGTTTTATTAAGGGAGTTGGTTTATTTCTTGCGTTTGCTATTTGAATGTATTGCTTGATTATTGTTCTTTTATCTTCAGTATTATGTTTTTTATCTATAATTTCTAGAATTAAATTGTCTTCTTTGGTAAGAGTATGACATGCACATTTATTGCTGTTTTCTGATAAAGAAGATGTCTCATTTAGTAAATCTTCATCTTTTATTATTCCTATATCTGATTCTTTATCAGAACTTTCCGAATATGAGGAAGATGTTGTACTAATATGATTATCAGTATCATTTAGTTGAATAATTTCATATAATTGATTTCTTTTATTTTTATCTAATATTAATGATTCTATCTTTTTCTTTACCTGACAATTATTTTTCTAGTGTCCTAATTTTCCACATTTATAGCATCTAGGTATTTTTCTTTTAGGCCTTTTATATTTAGAACCTCCTTTAGGAGGTTGTTCATATTTTTTGTATTTATTTTTCTTATATGATTTTTTGTATGATTTTTGTTGCTTTTCTTGTTTTATTCTTTTATGGGGTTTCTTTTGGGAAATATTTAGATTGTATCCAAATTGTTCGCAAAAATCACCAAGTTCTTTATGACCAGTCATTTTTTGTTTATCAAGTTGTTTTTTGAGTTTTAGATCAGTACAAAGAGCTAGCCCTTCAGCACATATCTCGGCTGATAATTCTCCTAGAGTATGGAGTTGATAGGGAATGATCCCCCCATTTTTAGTTTTAAGGCGGTTGCGGACTTTTTCAGCAAAGAGATAAGGAAGACCGTAAATAAACTTTTCTTTCTAGTGATCGGAACTACTATCTTCACGAATAAGAAGGCGGGAAAAGAAAACATCTTTATACCTTTTATAGTGAGAAAGGGTTGGACATTTAAGATTAGAAAGGAGGTCTTCAGATCTTACTTCTAGTAGGGCAGTACTTCCAACAAAGTGAAGGGTTATTGTGTATATGAGGGTATTGACGGCATTGCTTTCGGCTTGAACGATGTCTTGATTTAATTCATTTTTAATATATGATTGTTTAGTGGCTGTTAATATTTGTTGTTTCGATATATCATTAAGGTGGAAATCTCACCATCCTCTGAGCCAACCAGTAAAACCACAGATAATAGCTTTTGCTACATCTTGGTCATGGGCTCCAGAGACCTTGCATGCAGTGGCATACATGGTCATGTGTTTTATTGTATCAAGAATATGATGATCGGACATTATGTCTATATTCCAATTAACAATAGTTTGTCCTGAATATGATACAGTATGGGATATAAGGTCTTCATCAAATTGTATATCGACTGGAGTAAGTCTAGTATGGTACATTCTAGATGGAGATACAGGTCTCCATTTTTTACCATAATCTATTCTGTTGATATTATTTTCTTGAGATGATTGATTAAAAGCATCTTTCATATTAGTAATAGTATTCGATATTTCTGGTATTTCATGTAACATCATAGCTGCTGGTTCTGTTATCTTTATTACTGATTCTTGACTTTTAACTTTATACTTTCCTTTGATATCTAGACTTGCTAATTTGGTAATTAATTGTTGCATTAATTCAGAAGAATGTTTTTCTTTCATTTGAAATCTTTCTTTATTAATTAGAGAATGAGGTTTAAATAATATTGCTTTTTTCTTTTCTTCAATTTTTTCTTGTGGTTGTCTGATAATATTTTCTATTCTGGTTGTCTGTTTTCCTATGGTTTGTAAATATAAATTTGTATAATTATTTTGTTCTAATATATGAGATAATAGTTCAATTTTATGATAATGTTCTTCAAGAAGTGTTTTCTATGGAGTAGCTATAGTTTCTAATTCTTCTTGCTTATATTTACCTAGGATTTTTATACTTTCTTCAGGAGGATGAATACTTCGAATATGTTTTTGTTGTTCTGTAGTATATGTTTGATATTAATTTTCAAGGATATGGATTTTATTAAATTCAGGAATTTTTACTCCTTTTAAAAAGTAATGTAGTTTTGAGCCATTCAAAAAATCCTAAGTTTATTTTTCTTTTTTTCAGAAATTTATTATATCTTTTATGAGTCATTTGTAATAATTCTTTTGAGAATGTAGATTGGTACTAATTTCAAAAATCTTTATTTTTTTCGCTTAAATAATCATTTTTTACATACTCTTTATTTATTTTATTTCCTTTTGTAATGTTAATAGTTGAAAATCTTGATCTGGAATATCTGTGTTCATTGGTTGATATATAGGTTTATGTATATTATTTTGAGTTCTAACTAATCCTTGTATTTCAGGTTCTAAAGATGATGCAGTTTCAGGTCTGGATATACTAGATACAGATCTTCTGGATGATAAGAATATTGACGAATTCTTTGATAAGGGAAGATAATTATCATCTTTTATTTTTAAGGAAGGAGATCTTTTATTAAACAATATTTCTACTTCTCCATCTACATTTTCTATTATTTGATTCGAAATATTATTCTGAGGGGTTTTAATTGCTGGATTTGAAGTCTGAATTTTCCATTCTTGGGGGAGTTGTATTTGTGACCATTGGATTGTTTTAGGGAGAATAACAATTGATCTTTCAGTATTTGTTTGAAAAAAAGTATTTTGCCCTTTTGTATCTATTTGTATAACATTTAAACATAAAGTGGTCATTACCTTATAATATATTCAATAGATGATAGCTATATTTTGAGATCCTTGTAACATATCAAATTCTTGTGTTTTAACATTTGAAGTTAGTACTTTAAGTAAATTAGGATCATGTAATGATATAGCATAATTAGGAAAGCAATTGAAATAAATTGGTCCATTACATAAACTAGATTCAATTATTCCTAAGAGTGAATCTGAGAAATTATTGTCTTTCATCTTGTAGACATAATAGAATTGAAGTATTTAATCCTAGTCTAGTCAAAGGCTTAACAACTATAAAGTGGTCATTACCTTATAATATATTCAATAGATGATAGCTATATTTTGAGATCCTTGTAACATATCAAATCCTTGTGTTTTAATATTTGAAGTTAGTACTTTAAGTAAATTAGGATCATGTAATGATATAGCATAATTAGGAAAGCAATTGAAATAAATTGGTCCATTACATAACTAGATTCAATTATTCCTAAGAGTGAATTTGAAAAATTATTATGTCTTTCATCTCGTAGACATAATAGAATTGAAGTATTTAATCCTAGTCTAGTCAAAGGCTTAACAACGACTCGAATTATTCCTATATGAAGATATTGATATTCTTTATTTTTATGAGATTGTATACTTTTAGTTGTTAAAAGCTGAAGATTTTCTTGTTCATTTTGAACAGGTAGACTTTGTTCTACCATTTTGATAGCGTATCCAATTTTTAGATTAAAATTTCCTTTTTTATATATGTCTGTTATTGGAACCTTTGGTATGTTCCGGTTTTGAATATGTTGTTCAACATTTTCAATGACTACTTTATTTTTTACCCCTAAAGTATTTTTAGACAATGATAGAGTTTTATTGGATAAGGTTTTAATAAAATTTTCCATTTATCGGTACGGATAATGACTCTGGTCAACCTCTTACGTCTTAAACGACCTGAATGGCTATCCTTGGCCTAAATGGTCTTATGACTGGGCGACAATGAGTCTTAACTCTCAGACTACCGTATAAATGATTAATTTTATTATAATCTTATCTTTGAAACACTATATTGGCAAAAAATAGTCTAACAATAAATAATTTAAGAATTTCTAATGGCTCTGATACCAAACAGCACACAAGATCTATCGTTAGTCAAATTCCTAAATTCTGACGTTATTTAACGTTATCTCAGTAACATAAAGAACATAGTGCTATAGTCTAATAATGATCTAAGAAGAGACATGTAGTATAGAAAGATAAATAGAATAATAATGAATGAAATAACATAGATATCTAATATTATCCACGTGGTATAATTACTATTTAGTATCTTTACGCTAACTATTATTTTAAACTCCATAATATAACAGCATAATATGAACAATCTTTATTGATACAGATTCAAACAAAGTACATATTGATACAAAGTACAGACAGATTGAAACGGAATACAGACGGTATACAACTTAAAATTTACAAAGGCATAAACTTGAAAAGTGTTGCCATTCGTCCGGACAGAACGATGGTAACTTATGTATATTACAGTCACACATTGCGGCAAATCAAAATAAAGGGTAATGAACAGATCTTACTTGAGAAAGGCTTGCCAGAAGGTTTCGCAGAAGTCAGGCGGAATGTGATCGGGTAGAAAGTAATGAAACCTTTCTAAATAGAGAGAAAGCAGGCAGACCTTCAGAAGAGAAAGAGAAAGCAGGCTGAGCTTTCTGAAGAGAGAGAGCAGGTGAAAATTCCCGAGGCCTCAAGTGAATGAGAAGAGAGGGTTTTATAGGCAGGAGTGAGCAGGCAAAGGTGTCGAGCTGGAGCTGTTTTGATTAGACATAAAGAGCAGAGAAGACTTAAAGAGAAGAAAGGAATCTTATCGGACTGGTAGTGGTGAGTTGGTAAGGTGAGCTGGAAGGTAGATGAGAAGAAATGAATCTTTAAAGTCAGATATGACTTAAAGATAAAGGGTGAAGGAGACATGACACGACTAAAAGAAAAAGCAAAATTAACTTTTGTACATGACATGACTAAAAGAAAAAGCAAAAATAACTTTTGTCGGCCATATCGTACGGAAGGCATCTTGATCTAGTGACTTCTGTTGTACAGCGGATGCCATCTGTCGACCTCTTTTATTCCTATTTTGGATAGATGTACAAGTGGCTTCTTCTGTATACAGGTGGCTTCAATAGAAAGGAGGATGATGCGACAAGCATCTGAAACGATAGCTGATATTTTGTACAGATTGCTGGGTTGAGCCGGGCTTATTCGGGTCTTCGGCTGAAGTCATCGTCAGGCTCAGATGAAGGAGAGGTGGCTTCTGAGGTTTCTTCTTGTATGATCTTTAATAACTGATTCTCCATATCATCTTTAGTTGCTCTAGGATTTTGTCTTCGCATTTGTCTTACATATTTGATGAAAGTATTTGGGTCAAATTCTTTGGGAGTATTTTGATAATCATGAGCAGCAGGAGGTATTCGTTTAGGTTTTACAGTATTTGGAACCATGCTAAAACATCCCACCATCGAATCGATATTCTCTTTCCCAATCGGGGCATATATTCAAAATTATTATAAGTATTTTCATTTATTCCGTATTCCCATTTTACTATCGAGGGTATCTGATATATAGCCATAAAATAAAGATGATAGTCTATATCATCATTAACTCCATTATATTCTGCAAATGTTGTTTAAGCACTTTTAAAGCAGCAGGCAATATCTGAGTTCCTGATCCCCAGATTAGAAACCAATAACGGAACCAACTGGGGAATCTCTCAAAAATAGGTATTTTAATCTGGACAAACCATGTATTAGAATTATTTAGGTTTTGATATGCGAGCACTTTATGTCATGCATCTATATATTCAGTAAAATGGTATGATTTATATTGAAATTCTAGGGCTTGAAGTTTCCGGCCCTGGGATGGGCAGCATCCCCAATCATCATATGATAATACTTTCCTTATTTGTATTTTCGAATATCCAATTATTTTTGCATTGGGATTGAAGAAATGCATTATTGAAACAGACCCTGTTTCTAAAAGGATAGCTTCGTACCATTCTCAGGTCTTGTTGCCGTTTGAAGGATTGAGGTGGTTTTGTAAATATAGAGGGGCTAATTTATTTGCGTCAATATGTATATGTTTTTCATCAATGGTAACATCTATCAAGAAAGCAGTTTCTTCATATACTGATTTATTTGGGTTAATGGATTTATTGAGGCTAGTTACTGGAGTGAAAATTGGAACGGATTTCTGTTGGGATGAATATTCAGGGTAATTGATTATTCTGGCTGGAGATAAAGGCGGATAGGAGTTTAGGGGTGAGTCAGATATAGTTGGGACAATCTCCATTAGTTGGTTTCCTTTGTTGCTATTGTTGATATTCATATTAAATAATTGTATTGCGTATTTTGATGATGATTGGGGATGCAGCCCATCCAAGGGCCGGAAACTTCAAGCCCCAGAATTTCAATATAAGTCATATCATTATACTGAATATATAGATGCATGCCATAAAGTGTTCACATATCCAAACCTAAATAATTTTCATACATGGTTTGTCCAGATTAAAATGCCTGTTTTTTAGAGATTCCTCAGTTGGTTCTGTGACTGGTTTCTAAAAGTGCTCAAATAGCACTTGCTGAATATAATGGAGTTAATAATGATATAGACTATCATCTTTATTTTATGGCTATATATCAAATACCCTGGATAGTAAAATGAGAATATGGAATAAATAAAAATACTCATAATAATTTTGAATATATACCTCGATTGGGTAGGAGAATATCCATTCGATGGTAGTATGTTTTTAGCATCAACTCAAATACTATAAAACCTAAACGAATACCTCCTGCCGCTCATGATTATCAAAATACTCCCAAAGAATTGACCCAAATACTTTCGTCGAATATATAAGACAAATGCTAAGACAAAATCCTAAAGCAACTAAAGATGAACTAGAGACTCAGTTATTAAAGATCATACAAGAAGAAACCTCAGAAGCCACCTCTCCTTCATCTAAGCCTGACGATGACTTCAGCCGAAGACCCGAATAAGCCCAGCTCAGCCCAGCAATCTGTACAAAATATCAGCTATCGTTTCAGACGCTTGTCACATCATCCTCCTTTCTATTGAAGCCACCTGTATACAGAAGAAGCCACCAGTACATCTATCCAAAACAGGAATAAAAGAGGTCGACAGATGGCATCCGCCGTACGACAGAAGTCACTAGATCAAGATGCCTTCCGTACGATATGGCCGACAGAAGTTATTTTTGCTTCTTCTTTTAGTCATGTCATGTACAAAAGTTAATTTTGGTTTTTCTTTTAGTCGTGTCATGTCTCCTTCACCCTTTATCTTTAAGTCATATCTGACTTTAAAGATTCCTTTCTTCTCATCTACCTGCCAGCTCACCTTACCAGCTCACCACTACCAGTCTGATAAGATTCCTTTCTTCTCTTTAAGTCTTCTCCACTCTTTATGTCTAATCAAAACAGCTCCAGCTCGACACCTTTGCCTGCTCACTCCTGCCTATAAAACCCTCTCTTCTCATCTAAAGCTCTCTCTCTTCAGAAAGCTCAGCCTGCTCTCTCTTTCTCTTCTAAAGCTCTGCCTGCTTTCTCTCTATTCAGAAAGGCTTCATTACTTTCTACCCGATCACATTCCGCATGACTTCTGCGAAACCTTCAGGCAAGCCTTTCTCAAGTAAGATATGTTCATTACCCTTTATTTTGATTTGCAGCAATGTGTGACTGTAATATACATAAGTTACGATCGTTCTGTCAGGACGAATGGCAACACTTTTCAAGTTTTTCCCTTTTAAATTGTAAGTTGTATTCCGTCTGTATTCAATTTCAATCTTTCTGTAATTTGTATCAGTATGTACTTTGTTTGAATCTGTATCAATAAAGATTGTTCATATTATGCAGTTATATTAAGCAGCTTAAAATAATAGTTAGCGTAAAGATACTAAATAGTAATTATACCACGTGGATAATATTAGATATCTCTGGTATTTCATTCATTATTATTCTATTTATCTTTCTATACTACACGTCTCTTCTTAAATCTTCATCTTTTATTATTCCTATATCTGATTTTTCATCAGAACTTTCCGAACATGAGGAAGATGTTGTACTAATATGATTATCATTATCATGTAGTTGAATTATTTCATATAATTGATTTCTTATATTTTTTTCTAATATTAATGATTCTATCTTTTTCTTTACCTGACAATTATTTTTATAGTGTCCTAATTTTCCATATTTATAGCATCTAGGTATTTTTCTTTTAGGCCTTTTATATTTAGAACTTCCTTTAGGACGTTGTTCATATTTTTTGTATTTATTTTTCTTATATTATTTTTGTATGATTTTTGTCGCTTTTCTTGTTTTATATATATATATATATAATACTTGGTTGGTACTAGTCCTTCATTTATACAATTTAAAATCAGTACCTGAATCTATTAATGCTGATGTTTAAAATTTATAATCTTCTGCCACTATAATAGTTACTAGTACAAACCATTTTTGTGTAATGATTCTATCAATGAGATTGACAGAAGTAGGACTATCATTTATCAGGACAGGTTTACTTCCTGAAACTTCTGGAGAATCTATTGTTGGTTTTGGATTAGGAGCATATGTGGTAACCAGATGGTTGAATTCTAATCCGTCTCTATCAAAATTATGATTAGATAGATTTTGTAATTCTAAGATTTTTATTCTATTTTTTAACTGTTGTACTTCCTTTTTTACCTCATTTATCTCTTGTTTTAATTCTGCTATAGAAGGTTCTTTTTGGTTAGTGAGATGTTGTTGACTAACTCTTTTCATTATAGCTGCAAAATTATATTCATCTGGTGGCTTGATTATAGGAGGCAGTTTTGTTTTTGTTTTAGCTAAATTAATAAATTTAGTAGTTATAGATCTTTTCTCTTCTGGATCTGTGATTTTCTCTATAAGATCTAAAATTAAATTATCTTATTGTGATAGAGTATGGAGATTATGGGTTTGGATAGGACAAGCACAAGTTGTTTCGGGCATAAGATTGGATGATTGTTCATCTGAAGAGGAATCTGAAGAATCTGTCCAATCAAAATTGTCTTCTTGTATATTTCTTAGCAAGGATTCATTTGAATTTGTACTAGAAGAGGATGTACTATAATAATCGATAATATTATATATTTTAGTTTTTAATACTTCATCCAATTGTAAAGCCTATATTTTCTTTTTTAATTTACATTGATGCTTAGTGTCCAAGTTTTCCACATTTGTAACATACAGGTATTTTCTTTTTATTCTTAGTCATAGCTTTTTTTATAGATTTTTGTTTTTTAGACTTTTTATATTTTTTATAGGATTTATCTGGCCTAATTTTGTCTCTATGGTATTTTTTCTTTTTCTTATACAATTTTTCTGAGTTATTTTTGTTATCTATGTGATAACCAAATTGTTCGCAAAAATCACCAAGCTCTTTTCTTTTAGTAATTTGTTGTTTGTCGAGTTGGCGTTTAAGCTTTAGATCTGTGCATAAAACTAATCCTTCAGCACATATCTCTGCTGATAATTCTCCTAATGTATAAGCAGAATAAATAATAACGCCATTATGTTTCTTTCTTAATCTTTCTTTGACCTTTTCAGCAAATAAGTAGGGAAGACCAGCAATAAACTTTTCTTTTCAATGATCAAGCTGACAGTCTTCTCTTATCAATAATCTTGAAATGAATACATCTTTATACCATTTATAATGAGATAGGGTAGGACATCGTAAGTTTGATAGCAAATCCTCTGATCTTGCTGCTAATAAGGTTGTACTCCCTACAAAATGTAAGGTGATAGTGTAAATTAACGTATTTACAGCATCACTCTTTGTATAAATTATTTCTTGATTATGTTCATTTCTGGCTGTCCATTATCTGGTGTTGGTTAGGATTTTATTCTTAGTTTCATCATCAACATAAAAATCCCACCAGCCTCTTAACCAGCCTGTGAATCCATTAACTATTGCTTTGGCGACCTTTCTATCAGGGTTGCCAGCCATCTTATTGGCTGATGCAAACATAGTCATATGTCGCATGACATCTAATATTTTTAAATCAGATAAGCCATCAATAGTCCAATTGACAATTGATCTGCCGGAATATGATATTGCCTGTTGTATAGCGTCTTCTTCGAATTGGACATCAACAAGTGTAGGTCTTTTATAATATGGTAACGATGTAATTGGTTTCCATGATTTACCATATGCGATTCTATTGACGTCATTGGTTGTTGTATCCATAAAAGTTAATTCTCTATTATGCAAATTATCCAATATGGTTGGCTCTTCTTCTTGAAGCATTAAAGTATCATATTCAAAAGGTTCATGGAGCATTAAGGTGTCATGCTCAAGAATCTTTTGTTTACCTTTATCAGATGATTCTAGGATACTAGGTATACGAACAGGAAGATTTATTTTTGGAGAAGAGATTCTTTTGATATCTAATTGGGCTAATTTTGATATTAATTGATCCATTAATGTTTTGTTATCTTCTCCAATATGAAATTTAGTTTTATTGAGTTCTGGAGGTGGTTTGAATAAAACAGCTTTAGGAATAAGAGGATCTACTGTTTTGGGTTGAGGTGTAATTAATCTTTCTATTCGTTCTGCCTGTTTTCCTAAAGATTGCATATATAGATTTGTATAATTATTCTGTTCCAATATATGGGGTATTAATTCATGCTTTTTTCCCTCATCCTTGGGTATAACCTTATAAGGTGTTACAACAATCTCATATAAAACCTGTGGTGGTTCTCCTTTCAAAGGTGGGGTTTTGGCACCTTTGAGTACTATACTTTTTTTAGGTGGATGAATACTTGCAGTACTAGTTCCATCTGTACTTATATAAGTTTTTTCTTCCATTGTTTGAATATCAAATTGAGGAATTTGGATATGATATTGGGCACATATTTCTTGTAGCCATATGAAAAATCCTTTAGTTTGCCGTTCTTTCTTTAAGAACTTATTGTATTTTTTATGAAACAATTCTATTAGTCTTGTTTGAAAAGTTTTGAGATACCATTCTCTAATACCTTGGTTTTCTTGCGCCAAATAATCATTATTTAAGTATTCAATATCTACTTTTTTCTTTTTGGATGCTAATAGGTATTCATCTATATTTTCTTCTTGCAGAGTTAATATCTGAAAATCAGCTATATCTGGTTCAGATGTATAAGTAGGTATAACTACATGATCTGCTGTTCTTTTTGTTTCTTGTAGTTGCAAATCTGAAAATCCTATATTTGATGGAGGAAGAATGATTATTTCTGGGGTTGTATGGCAAGATTTTCTTGCTGAAATTATTGGTTTTCGAATCCTTTTCCTATTTATTTCTAAATCATCTTGTACTAATGGTTTATTATTTTGAAATTTTATTTCGATATTACCATTTTGATGTTCAATAATTTGATTTGGGATATTATTCATTGGTACTTCTTTTGGTTGATTTTCATTTTGAATTGACCATGATTGGGGAAGAATAATGTCTGACCAAGTAATAGTTCTTGGAATAATAGTATTTGACTTTTCTAGATTTGTTTGGAATAATATAGTTTGTTCTTTAGTAACTGCTTTCATAATATTAGGACAAAGAGTGTTCATAACTTTGTAATAAATACGGTATACAATAGCTAAATTTTGAGATCCAGGAGTCATATGGAGTCCATGGGTTTTAAGATTTATTGTTAATATATCTAGGATATTAGGGTCTGTTAATGAGACAGAAAAGTTTGGAAAACAATTAAAATACATGGGTCCACTACAAAGGCTGGATTCAACCATGCCTAGGAGTGAGTCCGTAAACTTATTGTGCCTCGTATCTCTTACGCCTACGAGCACTGAATTATTTAAACCTAACCGAGTTAAAGGTTTTATTGCTATTTGTATTAATCCAATATGTAAATATTTATAATTATTCTCTATATGTTTTTTTTATTATTTTTTAAGATAACAGTTGGAAGTTTTCCTGATTTTGTGTTACTGATAAACTTTCTTGCACTGTTTTTATTGTATATCCTAATTTGAAATTGAATGTTCCCTTTTGGTAAATATCTGATATAGGTACTTTGGGAATATTCCAATTTCGTATATGTTTTTCAACATCATTTATTACTATCTCTTCTTTATTTTTTATTTTTAAAGTGTGACCAGTTTGAGTTACTGTTTTACCTTTTAGATTCCTCATTAAATTTGCCATCTGTAGGTTGCGGATACTGACAATCTGGACGACCAAGAGTCCAGCGTTTTCCCCTAAGCGGCTTTCTTAGCGTTGGCGGGTACTTTGCCTGGACTTCTTTCGTCTCTTGCCTTAACACTCGGACCAACTTTCTTAGATGAAAATTTAGTTAGGTTTCTATAGTATTACAGTAACTTGTACTTTGTTATTCAATAATTTTTCACTGATTGGCTCTGATACCAAAACGCACCAAGATCTTCAGTGAAGTGAGAAGTTATATGATGTTTTATTTTATAAAAGGTAAGCAAAGATCATACTATTATATTTTATTAATTCTTGCAAAATACGATAATAATTTAAGCAAAATAAGATTATTACAATAAAATTAATAACAAAAATATCAATTACAAACCACGATGTGTGTGTAATTTCCTAATTTGAAACTGAACATGAGTTTAAATTGCATTATATTACAATACCAAACCGACTATAGATTGTTACAAAAACCATAAGTAGTACACACTTATATTACAAACTTGATGGAATTAAGCATAAACAAACACTTACAGCTTACATATACAATAACTGGAGAACAACTTCCATGTGTGAGGACAATACGATGGGAGTGTATGGAAGTTACAGTCGCATATAATAAAACAGAGAAATACAAATAAGAGGATAAGAGAGAACCTGGTTATGATGAAGCAAAGGGAAGATAGAGGACCTGAAAAACATGAGATGGTTTCAAGCTGATAGAATAAGCTGTGAGGTCAAGACAGCAAAGATGGAGCAATTGAGCAGAAATGAAGATCTATGAGGAAAGACCAGACTGAAGCGAGGAGAAGAGAGAGAGAAAGCAGAGAGATTGAAGCAATGAGAAGAGAGAGAGCAGAGAGACTTGCGAGAGCTCCGAGACCTGAGGAGAATGAGAAGGTATGCCTCCTTTTATAGGTGAAAGAGGATACTTAGGCTGAGAGTGACTTGACAAAAGAAGATGCCGAAGAGACACGGATGGAACTAAAGAAAAAGAAAAGAAAAAAAGAAAAGACATAAAGAAAAGAAAGATGTTTGATCTGACTTAAAGAAGCATCTGTAATAGTAACATATTTGTCTTAACAAGTCAGTAGCACAGTGTTTGGTTTGTCTTTTTTGTCGGTGGCACAGTGTTCTGGTACGGAGAGTATCCTGGCACAATGATCTGGTACGGAGAGTAGCCTGGTATAGTGTTTGATGTGGTAGCATGGTACGGTTGAGAATCTTTATGTCGGTGAGACCTGGCTTATCGGGTCATATCATAGGGTCTTCTTTATGGTTTTTGGCTGAACTCATTGGGGTCTTCCTCTTCATCTTCTTCATCTGGGTCTGTTTCTTCTAACGGAAAATATCTATTAGCACGATTAGGAGATGATTAAACTGTTTAGTCTGAAGAGACTGGCTTGCGGCCTTCTTCAGCAAACATTTCTCGCATTTGTTGTTCTAGAGTTTCTTTTGTGGCATTTGGGTTGGTTTGGAGCATATTTCGGAGATATGTCGGGATATCAAAGGAAGTGATGGCAGTGGTGTTATTATAAGCAGAAGGATTGGGATTATAAATAGGTTTCTCTGGTGGTATTCTTTTGGGCACAATAGTAATGGGATCCATGTTGAAAATATCCCACCATTTCACAGAGATGGTTTTTCCCAGGCGAGGGATATAGGTATAATCGGCTGTATTATAAGGAGACACAGAGTATTTCCATTTCATAATCCATGGGAGTTGATATAAAGTGACAAAGTATAAGTGTGTATCAATATTACTATCAATTTTATTGAATAGTTCAAATTGCTCATGTGCTTTCTTAAAAGCAAGAGGTAAAATAGCACTTGTAGAACCCCATAAAAGAAACCAGTTTTTGAACCAACTAGGAAAATGTTCATAGAGAGGCATTCGAAATTTGATGTACCAACTATGACAATTGTTTGAATTTTGATAGGAAAATGTTTTATGCCATGCCTCAATATACTCTGCATACTTATAATATTTATAGGAAAAATCTGGATTATTTAATTTTTTTTCTTGGGTGGGGTTACAACCCCACTCCTCATAGGATAAAAGCTTTTTTATTTGCATTTTAAAGTATGCAATAACTCTTGTATTTTGTTGATAGTAATGGACCACAGAGACGGACCCTGTTTCCATTAGTATGGCTTCATAGTATTATCAGGTCTTAACCCCATTTGTGGGATTGAGATGGTTGATTAAATAGAGAGGAGCAAGTTTGGTAGGGTCCATATGAGCATGTTGGTTCACAATAGTTATATCCATGAGAAAGGCTATTTCTGTGAATGTAGAACGAGGAGTATTTAGGTTAGATCTTTGAGACGGCCTCGATTGAGCTGGTGTAAAAGCTGAGGTTGATGTATTATGTTTTGGGTAGGTTATTTGATGTATAAGTGAAATGGATGGTGAGAGAGTGGCCAGGGGTGGACTCTCAAGTAATGCGGGTACTATATCAAGAGGGCGTTTATCGATGTGAGAATTACTGCGAGTGCCCATTATAGTAGATAAATCAGGAGGAGTATTATTCTTATTAGCTTCAAAGTGCTGTAGTGCAAGTGATAAAGGTGTGCCATCGTTGGCGTCAGTGTGGCCCCCTGCAAAAATAAATAAATGAAGAGATAGTAATAAATGATGTTGAAAAACATATACAAAATTGGAATATTCCCAAAGTACCTATATCAGATATTTACCAAAAGGGAACATTCAATTACAAATTAGTATATGCAATAAAAACGGTGGAAGAAAGTTTATCAGTAACACAAAATCAGGAAAACTTCCAACTGTTATCTTAAAAAATAATAAAAAAAACATATAGAGAATAATTATAAATATTTACATATTGGATTAATACAAATAGCAATAAAACCTTTAACTCGGTTAGGTTTAAATAATTCAGTGCTCGTATGCGTAAGAGATACGAGGCACAATAAGTTTACGGACTCACTCCTAGGCATGGTTGAATCCAGCCTTTATAGTGGACCCATGCATTTTAATTGTTTTCCAAACTTTTCTGTCTCATTAACAGACCCTAATATCCTAGATATATTAACAATAAATCTTAAAACCCATGGATTCTATATAACTCCTGGATCTCAAAATTTAGCCATTGTATACCGTATTTATTACAAAGTCATGAACACTCTTTGTCCTAATATTATGAAAGCAGATACTAAAGAACAAACTATATTATTCCAAACAAATCTAGAAAAGTCAAATACTATTATTCCAAGAACTATTACTTGGTCAGACATTATTCTTCCCCAATCATGGTCAATTCAAAATGAAAATCAACCAAAAGAAGTACCAATGAATAATATCCCAAATCAAATTATTGAACATCAAAATGGTAATATCGAAATAAAATTTCAAAATAATAAACCATTAGTACAAGATGATTTAGAAATAAATAGGAAAAGGATTCGAAAACCAATAATTCCAGCAAGAAAATCTTGCCATACAACCCCAGAAATAATCATTCTTCCTCCTCCATCAAATATAGGATTTTCAGATTTGCAACTACAAGAAACAAAAAGAACAGCAGATCATGTAGTTATACCTACTTATACATCTGAACCAGATATAGCACGTTTTCAGATATTAACTCTGCAAGAAGAAAATACAGATGAATACCTATTAGCATCCAAAAAGAAAAAAGTAGATATTGAATACTTAAAAAATGATTATTTGGCGCAAGAAAACCAAGGTATTATAGAATGGTATCTCAAAACTTTTCAACCAAGACTAATAGAATTGTTTCATAAAAAATACAATAGGTTCTTAAAGAAAGAACGGCAAACTAAAGGATTTTTCATATGGCTACAAGAAATTTGTGCCCAATATCATATCCAAATTCCTCAATTTGATATTCAAACAATAGGAAAAAAAACTTGTATAAGTACAGATGGAACTAGTAATGCAAGTATTCATCCACCTGAAAAAAGTATAGTACTCAAAAGGGCCAAAACCCCACCTTTGAAAGGAGAACCACCACAGGCTTTATATGAGATTATTGCAACACCTTCCTATCCCTATACCTAGTATTCCAGAATCATCTGATAAAGGTAAACAAAAGATTCTTGAGCATGACACCTTAATGCTCCATGAACCTCCTGAATATGATACTTTAATGCTTCAAGAAGAAGAGCCAACCATAGTGGATAATTTGCATAATAGAGAATTAAGATACAACAACCAATGACGTCAATAGAATCGCATATGGTAAATCATGGAAACCAATTACAGCCTTACCATATTATAAAAGACCTACACCTGTTGATATCCAATTGGAAGAAGACGCTATACAATAGCCAGTATCATATTCCGGCAGATCAATTGTCAATTGGACTATTTATGGCTTATCTTATTTAAAAATATTAGATGTCATGCAACAAATGACTATGTTTGCATCAGCCAATAAGATGGCTGGCAACCCTGATCAAGAGGTCGCCAAAGCAATAGTTAATGGATTCACAGGCTGGCTAAGGGCTGGTGGGATTTTTATGTTGATGATGAAACTAAGAATAAAATCATAACCAACACCAGACAATGGACAGCCAGAAATGAACATAATCAAGAAATAATTTATACAGAGAGTGATGCTGTAAATATGTTAATTTACACTATCACCTAACATTTTGTAGGGAGTACAGCCTTATTAGCAGCAAGATCAGAGGATTTGCTGTCAAACTTACGATGTCCTACCCTATCTCATTATAAATGGTGTAAAGATGTATTCTTTTCAAGATTATTGATAAGAGAAGACTGTCAGCTTGATCATTGGAAAGAAAAGTTTATTGCTGGTCTTCCCTACTTATTTGCTGAAAAGGTCAAAGAAAGATTAGGAAAGAAACATAATGGCGTTATTATTTATTATGCTTATACATTATGAGAATTATCAGCAGAGATATGTGCTGAAGGATTAGTCTTATGCACAGATCTAAAGCTTAAACGCCAACTCGACAAACAACAAGTTACTAAAAGAAAAGAGCTTGGTAATGTTTGCAAACAATTTGGTTATCACATAGATAACAAAAATAACCCAGAAAAATTGTATAAGAAAAAGAAAAAATACCATAAAGATAAAATTAGGCCAGATAAATCCTAAAAAAAATATAAAAAAGTCTAAAAAACAAAAATCTATCAAAAAAGCTATGACTAAGAATAAAAAGAAAATACTTGTACGTTGCAAATGTAGAAAACTTGGACACTATAAGCATCAATGTAAATTAAAGAAGAAAATAGAGGCTTTACAATTGGATGAAGTATTAAAAACTAAAATATATAATATTATCGATTATGATAGTACATCCTCTTCTAGTACAAATTCAAATGAATCCTTGCTAGGAAATATACAAGAAGACAATTTTGATTGGACAGATTCTTCAGATTCCTCTTCAGATGAATAATCATCCAATCCTATGCCCGAAACAACTTGTGCTTGTCCTATCCAAACCCATAATCTCCATCCTCTAACAGAAGAAGATAATTTAATTTTAGATCTTATAGAGAAAATCACAGATCCAGGAGAGAAAAGATCTATAATTACTAAATTTATTAATTTAGCTAAAACAAAAACAAAACCGCCTCCTATAATCAAACCACCAGATGAATATAATTTTGCAGGTATTATGAAGAGAGTTAGTCAACAACATCTCACTAACCAAAAAGAACCTTCTATATCAGAATTAAAACAAGAGATAAATGAGGTAAAAAAGGAAGTACAACAGTTAAAAAATAGAATAAAAATCTTAGAATTACAAAATCTATCTAATCATAATTCTAATAGAGACGAATTAGAATTCAACCATCTGGTTACCACATATGCTCCTAATCCAGAACCAACAATAGATTCTCCAGAAGTTTCAGGAAGTAAACCTGTCCTGGTAAATGATAGTCCTACTTCTGTCAATCTCATTGATAGAATCATTACACAAAAATGGTTTGTACTAGTAACTATTATAGTGGCAGAAGATTATAAATTTCAAACATCAACATTAATAGATTCAAGTGCTGATTTCAATTGTATAAATGAAGGACTAGTACCAACCAAGTATTTTGATAAAACAACTCAAATATTAAATACTGCAGATGGCAGCAGGCTTTTTATCAATTATAAATTATCCAATGCTTCTGTTTGTAATAACCAACAATGTATCCAAACACCTTTTATCATGGTCAAGGGACTAAGCCAGACAGTTATTTTAGGAGTACCATTTCTTACATTAGTATACCCTATTTCCATAGACCATATCGGGATAACATCTACTTACCAAAATATCTCTATAAAATTTGAATTTATTAATAAACCAAAAATAAAGGAAATAAATAATGTTAAAACCCAATTAAAAAACAAAAAAAAATTTCTCTGTACTTTAAAACAAGAAATTAAATATAAGTATATAGAAGAACAATTACAAGATCCAGTTATTTTAAACAAAATTCAAGAACTCCAACAACAAATAGAAACTTCTATCTGCAGTGAACATCCCAATGCTTTTTGGGATAGAAAGAAACATAGTATAAGTCTTCCATATAAACCAGGTTTTGATGAAAGACAAATTCCCACAAAAGCAAGACCAATTCAAATGAATACTACATTATTAGATATGTGCAGAAAAGAAATTGCTGAACTCCAAAATAAAAAATTAAGTAGACCAAGTCTATCTCCATGGAGTTGCGCAGCTTTTTATGTCAATAAAAATGCTGAAAAAGAACGTGGAGTTCCTAGACTTGTTATTAACAATAAACCATTAAATAAGGTATTACAATGGATAAGAAATCCAATTCCTAATAAAAAAGACTTATTAGATAGAGTAGTTAATGCTTGTATATTTTTTAAATTTGATATGAAGACAGGATACTGGCAAATCCAAATTAAGGAAGAAGATAAGTATAAAACAGCATTTAATGTTCCATTCGAACAATTTGAATGGAATGTTATGCCTTTTGGATTAAAAAAAGCTCCATCAGAATTCCAGAAAATAATGAATGATGTTTTCAATGCTTATTATAAATTTATGATTGTTTATATTGATGATGTTCTTATCTTTTCAGAATCCCTAGAAGAACATTTTAAACATATTAATACGTTTAGACATGCAGTAACTCATGCAGGCTTAGTCGTATCTACTAAAAAGAGAAACTTGTTCAAAACTAATATTAGATTTCTAAGACACAATATTCATCAAGGTACAATCATTCCCATCAACCGCTCAATTCAATTTGCTGATAAATTTCCAGATAAAATTTTAGATAAAAAAGAACTTCAAAGATTTTTAGGTTGTTTAAATTATGTTATTGATTTCTATCAAGAACTTGCTATTGATGCCAAACCCTTGCATGATCGTTTGAAAAAGAATCCTCCACCTTGGACAACTGTTCATACTAAGGCAGTACAAATAATTAAACAAAAAGTAAAATCTTTACCTTGTCTTTCCTTATATATATATATATATATATATATATATAAAATCTTCAGTTCTTGTTTCGAGTAGGGTTGTACTCCCCACAAAATGAAGAGTGATGGTATAAATAAGAGTATTAACGGCATCACTTTCAAAATATAAGACATCTTGATTTTGTTTATTTTTAACAGTCCATTGTCTAGTAGTATTTAATATTTGATTTTTTGTATTTTCAGGGAGGTGAAAATCCCACCAACCACGAAGCCAACCAGTAAATCCACATACTATAACTTTGGTGACGTCCTGGTCATGATTGCCTACCATTTTACGGGCAAAGGCATATATATTCATATGTTTTATAGTATCCAGAATTTGATGTTCAGACATATCATCTATATTCCAATTAACTATGGTTCGTCCTTAATAAGAAGTTGTATGAGATATGAGATCTTCTTCGAATTGAATATCTACAGGAGTTGGTCGTGGGTGATATGGTCTAGCTGTAGCAGGTTTCCAATTTCTTCCATAAGATATTATTTGAATAGATTTATTATTACTATTGTTTTCAGTAAATGCTATTCCATATTTTCTATTGAATCTTCAATTATAGGTTCTTCGACTTCTAGCGTTAATGTTTCAGATTCTTTATTTATTACCTTGCTTTTGCCTTTTACATCTAGTTCTTTGATGTCAAGTTTAACTAGTTTAGATATTAGTTGATCCATTAGGGTCTTATTATTATCACCTATATGGAATTTTTCTTTGTTTAAAGTAGGAGGTGGTTTAAATAATACAGATTTCTGTGATTCTTGTATTGGTGCTGGTCTTAGCATATTTTCTATTCTTAATGTTTGTCTTCCTATAGACTGCATACATAGGTTGGTAACTATTATATGAGGGATTAATTATGTTCTTGTTACTATTTCTCCAGTGGTCATTTTATATGGAGTAGCTTTTGATAATATAGGTGCATTCTCTGTTTCTTTACCTTTTATAATTAAACTTCTTTCTGGGGGATGTATACTAGTAATTTTATTTCCTTCTAATGTATTATATGTACTATATTGACTTTCTAAAGTATGTATTTCAAAGTTGGGAATTGGAATATTTCTTTCTTCTAATATTTCTCTTAACCATATGAAAAACCTTTTATTTTGTTTTTTTTCTTTCAAAAATTTATTGCATTTCTTATGGAATAATTCTAATAATTTTGGTTCGAATATTTTAAGATACCAGTTCCTTATTTCTTTATTTTCATCTGATAGATAATCTGCTTCTATATGGCTTTATCTATTTTTTGTTCTTCTAACATTAATACATGAAAATTCATTCTGAATCAGAAAATTCTGATTCTCCTTTAGCTTCTTTCTGTATTGGTTTATGTTCAGGTATTACAATATTTTCCCTAGTTCTTATTGTTCCTTGTTATTGAGGTTATAATGATGAACTAGATGCAGAAGAGAGTGAATGTCTTGATGGTTCTATTTTTATTTTAGGGATATCCAATTCATCTTCACTTTTGGTTTTTAATATTTTATTTGATCTTGCAAATTTTATTTCTACATTACCATCTATGTGTTCAATAATTTTATCAGGAATGTTGTTTGAAGGTATTTGATGATGGGTATTTTCATTTTGTATTGACCAAGATTCAGGTAATATAATTTCTGACCATTTTATTGTTTTTGGTACTATAGTGTTGGATTTTTCTATATTAGTTTAAAATAAAATAGTTCTTCCTTTAGTATCCATTTGTACAACTTTAGGGCATAGAGAATTCATGACTTTATAATATATTCTATATATGATAGCTATATTTTGTGATCCTGGGATCATATCAAACCCTTGGGTTTTTACATTTAATATTAAGACATTGAGTATAATTGGATCATTTAATGAAACTGAATAATTAGGAAAACAGCTAAAATACATAGTCCACTATATAGACTAGATTCTACTATTCCTAGTAATGAATCAGAAAACTTATTATGTCTAGTATCTCTAAGACATTCTAAAATTGAATTATTAAGTCATAGTCTTGTTAATGGTTTAATAGCTACTTGGATAAGTCCTATATGTAAGTAATTATAATTTTTATTCCTATACACTTGTATGATTTTGTTTGATAATAATTGAAAGGTTTCTTGAGTACTAGTTACAGATAAATATTAGTCTATTGTTTTGATAGCATATCCTATCTTTAAATTAAAATATCCTACTTGGTATATATTAGATATATGTACCTTAGGTATAGTCCAATTTTGTAATTGATTTTCTATATCATCAATAAGAATTTCTTCCTTGTTCTTTATTTTAAGAATATTATTATTTTGAGGTAACGCTTTATTATATAGATTCCTAATGAAATTTTCCATTATTAGGTTGCAGATGAGTGCTTTTTAACTACCTCTTATGTTTTTTTGACCTCAGCGGCTCTTCTGGCCTTAACGGTCTCTCGACTGGGTGTTTTTAGCCTCAACTCTTGGACCAACTTTCTCTAATGGTAAATTTAATTAGGTTTCTATCTACTAAAGTATTTCTCAAAGTAATAATTTTCTTAGAATAAGAACTTGGAAGTTTTTCTTAAGGGATTGGCTCTGATACCAACTTATGCCAAGATCATCCCTTTATGCTAAGGGTCTAAAATAACCTAAATATAATAATATGCTAATGATTACAAATAATGAAAATGGAGATATGTCAACTAATAGCCAAGTAGTATAAGAGGATTAATACACTTTACTACTGAAAACAACTCTAAATTGCATTATCAAACATAATAATTACAGACTTTGTCACACATAATAATTACAGACTTAAATGGACTGGAACATATAGTAACATATTACAGACTAGACATATTGTATTCAAACTTCTATTTAAACAAACTGTATCCAAAACAAATAAACTTTCTTAGAGACTCATGAAAAATAAAAAAAAGAAGGGCTTACTGTTTGCAAATGCGGTAACTGCAGAAAGCCTTCCACTGACTTGGACAATAACTTGGGAGACTGTCCCAATTACAATCACACATATAGTTTTTAAGAAGAGATAGAAAAGAGAATAGAAGTCTCTGAGACTAAAGGCCAGAAGAAGGAGAAGAAGGAGAGACTTGAAGGATGCTAAGAGAACTCGAAGGATGCCTGATGCTTCGGCCAAATCTGCCATTTATAGGGAGTGGACGCGAGCTTAAATTATTCTTCGGTTTGTTGCTTTTGCAGGTGCCTGGATGCATGGCAAGTGGACGGTTGCCAAAAGGTTACTATTATGTCGGCAACTGGATGGAGTACAGATGGACGATTGAGATTCTTCTTTTTGCAAGCGGTCGACAAAAGTAGAAAGGAATCTTTTGCTTTTTCCTGTAGCTTTTACTTTTTACTGTAGCAGATAAGACTTTGGTCGGCCATTAGCTTTGATGAAATCCACGTGGTTTTGTCAGTGAGTGTTGGTAGGAATCTTCTACAGTGATTTGATATGATATAGTGAAAATAATTTATATGACTTCTTTTTTGGATCCGTTAGGGTAATTGGTCCGGGTCAGGTCAATATAGAGTCTACTTTTGCGAACAGCCATGAGCAGACTGGTCTTCACTATTTTCTGGTTCTTCTGGATCTTCTGGTTCTGTTCCTTCATTATGTATCTGAGCCGTTTCTGCTTCTTCCAAAAATATCTTCAGCAATTCTTTTCCTAGCTCTGCTTTAGTCGCTTAAGGGTTTTTCTTTTTCATTATTGATATATATTCTGACATGCTATTTGGGTTTGTATATGAAAATGAATTATATGCTAGAGGTATTTGTTTTCTAAAAATATTATTAGGCTCAAGATGATGGCAGACAAAGACGTCCCACCATTTTATTGAGATTTGTTTACCGAAGCATGGGATATATTGATAATTCTGAGTCATATTAGGAGATATTGCACATGCCCACTTTAAAATCCATGGTACTTGGTATAAAGCGGTGAAATACAAGTGGTAATTAATATTGGGATCTCTCCCATTGTGGTCAATGAATTTGTCTTGGGATAATTGCTAGGCTTCGGGCATTATTTGGGTTCTGGATCCCCAAACCATAAACCAGTCTTTGAACCATTTTGGGAATGGGTCAGTAATTGGCAATTTGAATTGAAGAAACCAAGTGTGAAAATTGTACTGGTTTTGTATGATTAAGACTTTGTGCCAGGCTTCAATATATTCATAATACCTATAATACTTATTTGGGAATTCAAGAGATATTAATCTCTTGGCCCTGGATGGATCTGATCCCCATTCACTGAAATGCATGACTTTTCGTATTTGCAATTTTGAATAAGATATTATTTTTGAATTCTTTTGATAGTAATGAGCTATGGTAATCGAACCAGTCTCAAGTAGTAACACTTCAAACCATTCTCTGGTTTTTATGCCAAAAGAAAGGTTTAGGTTATTGCAGAGATAATGTCGAGCTAATGTATTTGGGTCATCAGCCATATGAATATCTTCTATTATTATGCAACAAACCGAAAAATAATTTAAGCTCGCGTCCGCTCCCTACAAAAAGCAGATTTGGCCGAAGCATCAGGCATCCTTCGAGCTTTCTTTGCGTCCTTCAAGTCTCTCCTTCTTCTCCTTCTTCTGGCCTTTAGTCTCAGAGACTTCTATTCTATTTTCTATCTCTTCTTAAAAACTATATGTGTGATTGTAATTGGGACAGTCTCCCAAGTTATTGTCCAAGTCAGTGGAAGGCTTTCTGCAGTTACTGCATTTGTAAACAGTAAGCCCTTCTTTCTTTTATTTCTCATGAGTCTGTAAGAAAGTTTATTTGTTTTAGATACAGTTTGTTTAAATAGAAGTTTGAATACAGTATGTCTGGTCTAGAATATGTTACAGTCCATATATGTTCCAGTCCATTTAAGTCTGTAATTATTATGTGTGACAAAGTCTGTAATTATTATGTTTGATAATACAATTTAGAGTTGCTTTCAGTATTAAAGAGTATGAATCCTCTTATACTTATTAGTTGACATATCTCCATTTTCATTATTTGTAATCATTAGCATATTATTATATTTAGGTTATTTTAGACTGTTAGCATAAAGGGATGATCTTGGCGTAAATTGGTATCAGAGCCAATCCCTTAAGAAAAACTTCCAAGTTCTTATTCTAAGAAAATTATTACTTTGAGAAATACTTTAGTAGATAGAAACCTAATTAAATTTACCATTAGAGAAAGTTGGTCCGAGAGTTGAGGCTAAAAACACCCAGTCGAGAGACTGTTAAGGCCAAAAGAGCCGCTGAGGTCAAAAAGACGTAAGAGGTAGTTAAAAAGCACTCATCCGCAACCTAATAATTGAAAATTTCATTAGGAATCTATCTAATAAAGCGTTACCTCAGAATAATAATATTCTTAAAATAAAGAACAAGGAAGAAATTCTTATTGATGATATAGAAAATCAAATACAAAATTAGACTATACCTAAAGTACCTATATATAATATATACCAAGTAGGATCTTTTAATTTAAAGATAGGATATGCTATCAAAACAGTAGAACAATCTTTATCTGTAACTAGTACTCAAGAAAACTTTCAATTATTATCAAACAAAATCATACAAGTGTATAAGAATAAAAATTATAATTACTTACATATAGGACTTATCCAAGTAGCTATTAAACCATTAACAAGACTATGACTTAATAATTCAATTTTAGTATGTCTTAGAGATACTAGACATAATAAGTTTTCTTATTCATTACTAGGAATGGTAGAATCTAGTCTATGTAGTGAACTATGTATTTTAACTGTTTTCCTAATTATTCAGTTTCATTAAATGATCCAATTATACTCAATGTCTTAACATTAAATGTAAAAACCCAAGGGTTTGATATGATCCCAGGATCACAAAATATAGCTATCATATATAGAATATATTATAAAGTCATGAATACTCTATGCCCTAAAGTTGTACAAATGGATACTAAAGGAAGAACTATTTTATTTCAAACTAATATAGAAAAATCCAACACTATAATACCAAAAACAATAAAATGGTCAGAAATTATATTACCTGAATCTTGGTCAATACAAAATAAAAATACCCAACATCAATTACCTTCAAACAACATTCCTGATAAAATTATTGAACACATAGATGGTAATATAGAAATAAAATTTGCAAGATCAAATAAAATATTAAAAACCAAAAGTGAAGATGAATTGGATATCCTTAAAATAAAAATAGAACCATCAAGACATTCACTCTCTTCTGCATCTAGTTCATCATTATAACCTCAATTACAAGGAACAATAAGAACTAGGGAAAATATTGTAATACCTCAATATAAACCAATACAGAAAGAAGCTAAAGGAGAATCAGAATTTTCTGATTCAGAAATGGATTTTCATGTATTAATGTTAGAAGAACAAAAAATAGATAAAGCCTATATAGAAGCAGATTATCTATCAGATGAAAATAAAGAAATAAGGAACTGGTATCTTAAAAGATTCGAACCAAAATTATTAGAATTATTCCATAAGAAATACAATAAATTTCTGAAAAAAAAAAACAAAATAAAGGGTTTTCCATATGGTTAAGAGAAATATTAGAAGAAAGAAATATTCCAATTCCCAACTTTGAAATACATACTTTAGAAAGTCAATATAGTACATATAATACATTAGAAAGAAATAAAATTACTAATACACATCCCCCAGAAAGAAGTTTAATTATAAAAGGTAAAGAAACAGAGAATGCACCTACATTAGAAACAAAAGCTACTCCATATAAAATGACCACTGGAGAAATAATAACAAGGACAGAATTAATCCCTCATATAATAGAACAAAATAATTATACCAACCTATGTATGCAGTCTATAGGAAGACAAACATTAAGAATAGAAAATATGCTAAGACCAGCACCAATACAAGAATCACAAAAATCTGTATTATTTAAACCACCTCCTACTTTAAACAAAAAAAAATTCCATATAGGTGATAATAATAAGATCCTAATAGATCAACTAATATCTAAACTAGCTAAACTTGACATCAAAGAACCAGATGTAAAAGGCAAAAGCAAGGTAATAATTAAAGAATCTGAAACATTAACGCTAGAAGTCGAAGAAACTATAATTGAAGATTCAATAGAAAATATGGAATAGCATTTACTGAAAACAATAGTAATAATAAATCTATTCAAAGAATATCTTATGGAAGAAATTGGAAACCTGCTACAACTAGACCATATCACCCACGACCAACTCCTGTAGATATTCAATTCGAAGAAGATCTCATATCTCATACAACCTCTTATTCAGAACAAACCATAGTTAATTGGAATATAGATGGTATGTCTGAACATCAAATTCTGGATACTATGAAACATATGACTATGTGTGCCTCTGCCTATAAAATGGTAGGCAATCATGACCAGGAAGTCGCCAAAGCTATAGTATGTGGATTTACTGATTGGCTTCGTGGTTGGTGGGATTTTCACCTCCCTGAAAATACAAAAAATCAAATATTAAATACTACTAGACAATGGACTGTTAAAAATGAACAAAAACAAGATGTCTTATATTCTGAAAAATGATGCCGTTAATACTCTTATTTATATCATCACTCTTCATTTTGTGGGGAGTACAGCCCTACTCGAAGCAAGAACTGAAGATTTATCATGGATCGCGAGTAGATAATATCATGGGTCACGATTCCCCATATTTATTAATTTTCTAGGACGCTATTCCTCAACAATTTTTAATCGAGATTTGGTGGATGATGTGGGTCGCAATTCCCCCGTTTTTAATCAATTTCTCACGTTTTTATTAATTTTCTACGATGTGATTCCCTGTTTTTATTAATTTTCTTTTAAACTATTAATTTTTTATTACATGATTCCCTATCTTTATTATTTTTATTTTTTCTTTTAAATTATTAATTTTCTATGTTGCGATTCCCCATTTTTATTAATTTTCCTTTTAAACACAATTCCCCCATTTTTATTAATTTTCCCTTATTTTTTTAATTTTCTATGATGTGATTCCCTATTTTTATTCATGTTTCTTTTAAATTATTAATTTTCTATGATGAGATTCCCCTTTTTGTTATTTTTTATTTTTCTTTTAAATTATTAATCTTCTATGACGTGATTCCCCATGTTTATTAAGGACTTGGTTTCTATGCGGCCAAGCCCGCATATGTAGAAATGGAGGCCTATTAATAAATCCATTTTTTTAGATAGATTTTTTGACTTAATTTTTAAAGACATGTAATAAAAATTGAAAAAAAAAAAAGTAGAAATATCCAATAGAAATTTCCAGGCAAGAGACATTTTATGTAACCATTTTTGTAACCCAATATTATTAATGGTTTCTCCACCTCGAGTACGTGTAAATCTTTTTGAGTTCAATACAATAACTTATATTTAAAGAATTAAATTCTCAAACACCAAAAACAAAAGAATGCATATGTAATTTCTAAAGTAATAATATTATCATGCATTAAGTATTTTTATATTATACATGCCTCATACATAAGTATCAAGGGCTTTAGACCTTTGATTGAATCTTCATAATGCAAAAATCATATAATCTAAACAAAATTTATCCAGTCCACATCATGTGGACATCCTTCCACCATGCGAGATTTGACAAGGTGTTCAGTATGCAAATCGGGGAGATCTTCAAACGAAGATCCCTTGTATCCAAATCACAAATTGATTTTAAAAGTGATGTGGTAGAGAATAGGACAATCAAATTATGATCTGAGGTCAGATCTACTTAGAAGTGAATAGATCTGCTTTCATATCAATGGCAGAGCCAACATTGATCCACAATACGAAATACATCATAAAATGCAATAAAACAAATTTAATTCTAATAAAATAAATAAATAAAAACACAAGAAATAGTAAAAGGGTACCAAAACGGGTCAATTGCCTTGGGGCTCCCGAGGCCTCGTCCGTCTCAGTACCGGTTGAGTTTATGTCGTGTATCATCTTTGTTTCTCTTCACATTTTGACCCGGCTTTGGCTTCGTGGAATGGATCTCTTAATCTAAGGGTTGAAGGTGGCTTAAAGCTACCGTTTTCCTAGGTTTAGGTTTTTCTCAAGTCTCACAATCACTAAGTTTTCTTTAGGCACACCAGTTAATAAGGTTTCAAGAGTCTAGCCTAAAATGATCTTGAACTAACCTTTTTATAAGCTGAAAATCATCTAGAATGGGTAACAAACTATAACCCAAAGATTTCTCAGCCTGGATTGCCATTTTTGTAGTCCAGGCTTGGGCGACACTGGTAGTGTTGACCATACTAAAATGGTCTAGGTTCATTGAACCTGGCCAAAAAATGATTCGGGAGGGGTTGACATGCGAAAACTGTCAATTTGGAGCAGTCAGGTCTGGGCAATACTAATTTGCCCAAAATCGAAAAATTCCAGTTCGGGGAGATCTACGAGCTCTTGTGATGCCGCTTGCCAAAATTTGGGTTAAAACGCGATGTTTTGCTATTTTTAATGATTTTTTTTACTAAAAACATGATATTCTGCAGGATTCGAGAACACAAGGCAAATAGTATGGACTATGATGATCTATGGTCTAAGGGTCTACTGGGATAGTATAGTCCTATGGGTTCAAGAATATAACAGAATTTGTCAGTTTTAAAAATGGGGTATCTACACATGGCAAAAAAAACCAAGAAGTTTTCTAAACTATCGGGCAATGTTTTAAAAACCTGGCCATTTGTTTTGCCCATGAAAAAATAAAAACCAAAAAACATATAAAATCCCAAAAAATAAAGGATTTGCTTGTCATGTGTTGTCGAATGTTTTTAATCATTTGTGGAGGGGATATGCCATGCCCAGCTGGGGGCGCAAGGCCTGAGCGGCTGCTCAGGGTTGGGAGCTGGTCGCCCGCCTAGCGAGTCCAAGACACCTAGCTCCTAGCGACCTCGCTTTGAAACTGGTAGCCCGCCTAGTGGGTCCAAGGCACCTAGCGAACTCCGAGTGAGTAGCCGCCCAGGACACACGCCTGGTAATATTAACTTTTTTAATATTAGTTTTTTTTTAACTAGACTCTAATGGGTCATCCATAAATATTTTTTTTTTTTAATATTAGTTTTTTTTAACGAGACTCTAATAGATCAAGAGAATGGTGTTCCATCATTCATAATTGATCAAGAGAATGGTGATCCATAATAGATCAAACAAGAAGAATGGTTTAGACACTCTAGACTTATAATGAAATACATAAAGTACCCAACTATTTTATAGTGAATTTATTATATTATTATTTATATTTCCCAATTAATTATATCCAAAGAAACTTCTTACATTCAACTTATATACTAAATGGATAAAGTTGATGGCATAGTTTAAGATTTGGTCTCTATACCTACTAAATTCAAATATCACATAATAAGCATTCCAAAAATTCAATTGAACAATCAAGATAGCACAAAAAAGAAACATTATAAAGAATAATCACACTTATCTGTACCATTTTCCAATGCTCTTCAAGTTCTTTCCTCCAAATGGAAACCCCAACTGTGGTACCACGTATCTGTACCATTTTCCAATGCTCTTCAAGTACTTTCCTCCAAATGGAAACCCCTATGGTACCCTTCCAAATGGAAACCCCAACTATGGTATCATTGAAAATGCACTTCAAGTTATTCCTCGAAATGGAAACCCAAAACCCAACTATGGTACCATTGAAAATACACTTCAAGTTCTTTCCACCAAGTGGAAACCCCAAACCATCGATTAAGCACAAGATTGCATTACTCCATTATCAACTATAAATATCAGCCTTACCCTCTAAACTACATGTTAGCAGCCCAACATATTGAGCATTAATACCAATTTAAGGTTTCAAACCCATATAAACAACTGAACTCAACCAATTATAGTAAGTGCAGCATAACAATTTTAGCATACACACCATCAAATTTTCATTATAAATTCATCATATATATCATATGTCATCCTATCCATATATCATCCCCGCCAAGTATTTGCATATTAAAGTTCACCACATTATTTACCCGTCATTTTTTATAATACAATAAAGCTTTTACCTTGCATACAGGTTGCTCGAATATAAAAGAATAAATGAAACAAAATCATATACCCAAATAAAGGAAAAAAAAATGGCTTATTTTGTCGACATCTAAAGCAAAATATTATAAAGGATAAAGGATGCACTAATAAATACCATGCACTAAAAGTAGATGGCTGAAACATGCTCATTTTCTGTTGAATGACTATCTAAATTCAGCATGGATTTCACTCTGTGAAAACACCAGCAGCTTAACAACTAAGTTTCAGTCATCTAAAGGCCATTCCTTTTGATATACAATATAGGAATTCGGCAATTAGACCAAGATTTTCGAGGTCATAAAATTCATCCTTCTCTCGCCATTGTGTTCAGCCCAGTGTTTGCAAAATCGGGCGGTTCAAATCGGAATCATCTGGTTAGATCAAAACCAGTGATATTGTTTATTCTAGTTGTGGCCACTTTTGGTGATTCGGCAGGGTATTTTTTAAAAAAACATTAAAAAAATTATATAAAATCCCAAAATATAAGAGATTTATTTGTAATGTATTTCATCATTTTGGCAAAGATTGGAAAGTGTTTTTGACCGCTAATACTTAAATTTACATTTTTCCCATCTTTTTTGAAAATTTTCAAAAATACCCTTGAGCATAAATCGATTCTTTTAAATCTATTTTTTCACTAATTTTCAACTTCATCTGAATGTGTTTTGTTTATCATACTTTAAATATACTTTCAATTTTTTTGTATTTTTTATTTTTTAACACGTTTTTTTTCAGCCAGGACTTGTCTTGTTAGGCTGGTTGAATTGACTGATTTACCTGTTACTCGAATCAAACTAAAGAACATGAAAAAGTTCAAACATAAAAATCATCAAACTAAAGAACATCAAAAAATTCAAACATAAAAATCATCAAAAAGGAATAAAATTTGCTAGATAAAATGCACAAAAGTCACAAATATGCAGTAAAGAAAATATAAAAAGGAGAAAGTTTGCATGAGAAATTTATAAAAAACAAAAATCACTAACAATCAAAGACAAACCACTAAGCCGAGCTTACAAAAATCCAACACACGAATAAATGGGCCTACAATTTGTTGATTTATGTAATTTTTAAATGATTTATCTAGTGAAATAAGTAAAATTGAGTATCTTGTATCCCAACTTTATGCACAAGTAATAAACACAACAAAATGGTAGTGAGATGTTTCCTGGGATATTCAAATAAGGATATAACGAAGTAAATCAGAAGAATAGAGTGAATATTTATAACAAAAGGCAACAACAAACAGTTTGCAGTAAATCAAAAGAAACAATGTGAATATTGATAGTAAAAGCCAAAAAGGTGATTTTGCCATTAACCTAAATTTGCATATAAAATTGGTGAGTAAACAAGAACAATAACATTTAGCACAATGTGATTTCCCTACAAAATCGTAGAATCCAAAACATGAGAAACTTAATTGCATATCACAAATAGATATAAAAACTAGACCTCAAATATGTTAAAAAAAAAAAACAACAATTGATATATGAAATAATAGTTTGCACGTTGCAACACAATAATGGAACTCAGATCCATAGACATCAATTAAGAGAGAGAGAGAGAGATTAACCTAAATTTTGCAGAGAGAAAGATGTAAACTAGACAAAATAGCAAGAAAAATGACAACGAAACTTTACAAAATTATAGAAATACATCATCAAGCTTGAGATTCATACCTGATGTGCACCAAAACTCTCAAATCTGCTTAATTTTTTTGTGAGATCAAAGGCAATGAAGAAGTGGAGGAGAGGTTAGCTTGGGGAAAACAAAATAAATAGGAGAGTGAAGATGGAGAGACAAGAGAGAAAAAGAAAATTAATAGGAGAGGCGCGAATTGATGAAAAAATAAAAAAAAATTCCTATAACATGTGATCCACGCTCCTGAATGCTCGTTCTCCATTGGGTTGGGTTGGGTGGGGTGGAGGGGGGCGATCCGCACTTCTCACACCTTAAAAAAATTATTAACCATGGGCGTGGGTTTGTATTTGAGATGCCTTGCGACCAAAGTTCCAATTCTGAAACGTGCCTTAAAAAGAACAGAGCATCAGTCCCACGATACATCGTGCAGCAGAGGATGAGAGGGGAGGGCTGCTATAAAAGGATTCAGGTGAGGGCAGTATTGCTGCCATAAAAAGCAGGAGCGGCCCTCCACTACCCTTCTTTAATTTGAAAATAAAGGTGGGTGGGAAAATTAAAGAAATTGGGTATAAAATTTTTAAAAATAATAATAGGACATGTTTTTTTTTGTCGGTTGGAAACTGGATTCCATCAGGTGGTTCCCAAAGAGAACCGGCTGGATCCAAATATTTATTGGGATCCAGCATGGAGAACGGGCTAGATCCAAATATTTAGTAGGAATAGGAATTGTTCTTGCGATAGTGGTATATTTTGGCGATTCAAAAAGTCATAATCCTTATTAAAAATAAAAAAGTATTTGGTAACTCAAAATTGTATCTGAAAATATCTAAATAAAGCTCCAAAATCCATATTTCAAAAAATTCAAGGAGATGAATTTTACAGGATACTATTTCTCCATCACAAACATTCTTTCTCTACCGACCCTCCACAACCCTAAGGCTTTAATCATCAGCCCACTCCCTCTTCCTCTCTCTATGCTGAAGCTTGAGATCTAAGCTTTTTTTCTACAAATCCTACGGCTTTAATCTTCTGGGCATTCCCTCTCCCTCTCCTTCTCCTTTTCTGCACGCTCTTCATGCTGCCCTTTTCTGGGAATGGATCCTTCAGACACCGGGTTTGATGCCGTTCAATGCGTAGACGTGAAATTGCCAAGGCTCTAGATAGGAAAAACTTTACGTAAGGTTCCAACCTTATATAATAAATGAATAGGAAAAAGACCTCATGTCTATGTAGCCAAGCCCTTATATATAGAAATATGGGCCACTTAACAAATGTTTCTATGTGGCCCAGCCCGCATATATAGAAATATGGGCCTCTTAACAAAATATGTTTTTTAAATAGATTTTAAGACTTAATTTTTACGGACATGTAATCTCTAAAATGGAGATTACGCATATGAAAAAATAAGTAAATTTTAAAAACTAAAAATATTAGTAAGAAAATATTTGGATCTTTGGTTTCCACTGTTTTTAGATAGAACACCTACTTGCATTCATCTTTAAGATGGATGCTTTATATTTTTTGGACCCCAAGTGTAAAAATAACCCGCATAAAACAATTTTCCATAGAAAAAAGCTAATAAATAGTTTTTACTATTTAAAAAGCTATTGGATAGTTTGCACTATTCAAAAAGCCAATGAATAATGAAAAGCTAATCAATAATAGTATTATACAAAAAGTAAGTGGATAGTAAAACTCACTTCAATGTTTTATGTCTTCTTCAATAGGATTTTTTGTACGACTGTCTTTATCAGTCACCTTGGAGGACATACATATTTTCTTCTTTAAAAACCTCATCAAGTTTTTCGTCTATGCACATTTTCTTTGTTGACAGCCTCCTCTAGTTTTCTGTAATGCTCTAAGCCATCTGCATTTCTTCATTCTGAAAAACTGTCATTATCTATCTAGGTGTTTTGGATGGACATTGAGATGCTACATGACCATCTTGCCTGCAAGCAAAACCCGGTCTTTTAGGAATTGAATTATTATTATTTTTATATAATTTATAAGTCTTAAAAGATCTTTTCTATACACTTTTCATTCGACAAAAAGACATTTGTAAGCCCAAAACATACAGCAGGTGAGGGCCGAAACACATGGCTAAAGAAATTGTTTTTCCCTTGCATATGATATAAATAAAGAAAGGTAGCAGCACCAAGGCTATTTCAGGAACCAAAGCTCATCCTCCACAAAACAAATGGCATGAAGGAAGGGATCACAAATGATTTAGTGGATAACTGTGCTCCAGATTCTCCAGGGTAATGGCGACAAAGGAAAAGCGTATCGTCACTTGAAATTTTTTCATAATAAAATGCCAAAAGGTTTTCTACGCCTGCAACAGTATGCTATCCATTTACTCCCTCAGGTATAACATATGCTAAGATTACCTTTTAATCACAAATTTTGGGGATATAATCTGTACAACCCATAAACCAATCTCAATCAAATTTTTTTTGTTTTTTGAAATAAACTCTCAGATGAAAAATAATGCCTCATGATTGAAAAGAGCATGTCCAATTTTTTAATAGTAGATCTAAGTTTCACAAAATACAAAATATAATATATTTTTTTAAAAAAATCATCTAGTTATTCTTATGTGGTTCCCAAAACTGTAGAGTAAAATAATCTTTTTAAATAGGTGTTTTGCGTGAGGGCATAGGCGCATAGTATATGCTTCCATGGGATAGTATACTTGCTCAATAAAATATTCACAAATAATTTTAAATTTCTCCTGCCATCAAATAGAATACAATATGAAAAGGAAAAGTATGTTACACCAGTCCCTCATATTCCGCTCACCAGCATCATTCCTCACCGTCCGTTGTAACATCCTACAATCACCCTTTATTGATCCCCAAAGAAAAACCACATAATGAGCCCACGCAAAAGCACAAAAACAGTTTTACGATATCGATGCTGCAAGTGGCCCCGATGTCCGATCGCAAGGAAATCTATGGAAACCAGACGGGGAAGCCAACGTGGCCTATTGTGGGAAGAGTAGCGGGAAAGCAATAATATTGTAATTGATCGTCAAAAAAATAAAAATAAAAATAAAAAAAGAGAAAGAAAAAATAAAACTAAGAAAAAAAGAGTAGTGTTCGATAAATCAAACCAGCTTGGAAAACCGGCCAAGGACCGGGTCCAATTAACTGGCAAATGGCATGGTTAAACTTCTCTAACCGGGTAGGTCCCAACAAGTCCAAAAATACCCGATCGGACAACCAAAACCGGATCAACCAGTGCCCAATTCCGATTTGACCAACCGGTTCCCTGTTAGACCGGTTGAATTTATAAATACCAGGGAAGAGTTCTTTTGCCCAATGAATTGTTAACAAAGATTGTTAGGGTGATCTTATCCAACGCAATGATTTGAGGATATTAAAGTACAAGTGCACCAGGAATCGATGTTAGGGTGATAATGGGCAGGGCGGGCCACCCCAACCGGGTTGGCCGAAAAAAAACTAGGACTCAAGTCATAATATATGGCCTAACGCCAGAGCAACATCTATTCCGGCTTTGTAATTTTTCTTCTTCTTTTTTTTCTTGTTTTTTCTTTTTTCCAATGAGTCCCAAGGCCCCGACAAGCCAACCCTACAGGCTGGGCTTGGGAGGATAGGAGTTCAAATACGACCCACTAGCTCTATAAATCCAATTTTATTTTGTTCTCCGAGTCATTTGAGAAAATGAACTCACTTTCTCATAAAGCAGAATGTCAGCAGTCTATCCGGCGAAACAAATGTGCCTTTGAATGCATCGGAGGCGCATTACACCCCATTTGGTGTACTTTACCGGAAAAAAACAAAAAAAAAAAAAACATGCCTTCTTTTGTACGTAGCAAGGTTTAAAAACACGGCTATGTGACCCGGATCGCCCCTTTAGAAAACTGGCCACGATCGACTGATTGCGGTATTGGCAATCGGGCCTAGTGAACCAATGAATAAAAAATTTAAAAATTAGAAAAAAAAAAATTATATGAAAAAATAAAGTAGGACCAATTCTCAAACAACCTCATATTTAGGCAGATTGGACCGCCCCAACAATTCCCGATGTTCCGATTCGGTTGGCTAATTGTTAATACCTTGATATGTATCATATACAATAGGCGCACCATGTGATATTTGGTGGAGGGGTGGGTTTCCAACTAAATTTGGAGTGTAGAAATGAAAGGCAAAACAGAGTACCACAATTCGACTTTACTTGAAAAAGGCATGATACCACTAGTTTATTGAAAAACTACATCAAATATCGGGGGTTAATTGAGCTCAGAGAAAAGGCTTCTACCGAACTTGTGGCCAGCCATCCAAGCCACACTACATTGGATAGAATACTATTATCAAGGAGAAAATTAACCAATATAGATGATTTTGAAATGCTATCTAATGATTTTCATATTGAATGCTACAGGTTAAAAATAAGCAAAAATGTTATGTGCAATGCATAGTTGGCAGCCTTGCTAGGGGCTGTAACCAAAATGGTGATAGAATCAGTATCTGCCGAAGGAACAACAGTAGAATTATTGGTCTTAACAGATGTGATTGGTTTTGCCCGATTAGAAGTTAAAGGATAGTCGGGCACTCGGATTAACGTACCAATAAAATGATATCACTTAAAAGACAAATTTAATTTTATAACTCGATTGCTTCAATAGACTGCAATGGGTATAATTTATAGGCTTCAGGAGGGGATTTTTCTCCTTCTTTTACATCAAATTAAATAAATAAAAAAGTATATAAAATCCTACTTACATCCTATAAAAGAAAAGTAAGTGAATAACAACCGCTTCACATCTTTTTCAATAAAAAATAAATGAATAGGAAAAAACGAATGAATAGTTCTCACTATTTAAAAAGTAAATGAATATTGAATAGCTATTCTTAGTCATATTCAAGGGTATACACAACTTTTATTTTTTAAGGCCTCCTAAGTTCTTCTGTTTTTGTTATGCTCCAAGCTATCTGGATTTCCTGATTCTAAAAAATTACCTCGATCGATCTAGGTGTTCCGGATAAACATTGAGAGGGTACGTGACCATCTTGTTTGTCATTAACGCAGGGTCCTCTATGAACTGGCATTTTGTATGCCCGAAACGTATCGCAAGAGCATCATCAAGTGAGGGCCAAACCGCATGGCTAAAGAAATTGTTTTTCCTTAAATATGAGCAAGGATAATGTAAAGAAATAAAGGTATCAGCACTGAGGCTATTTCGGGAACCAAAGCTCAGGCTCCACAAGTGTCGTGCACAAAACAAATAGCATGGATGAAGGGACCACACATGATTTGGTACACCTTTTAATCTCAAAATTTGGGGATGTAGTCTATGCAACCATAAAGTTAAATTTTATTTTTTGAAATAACCTCTCCATGTAGATGAAGAAAAATAATGCCTCATGATTGAAAAGAGCATGTCCAATTTTTGAAGAGTAGATCTAAGTGTCACAAAATTCAAAATTCAAAATTCAAAATTCAAATTTTTTTTTTTAAATAAATATCTAATAATTGTTATGTGGTTTCCAAAATTTTAGAGTAAAATAATCTTTCAAAATAGGTGTTTGCGTGAGGGCATAAATGCATAGTATATATGCTTCCATGGGATGGGATAGTATACTTGCTCAAATATTCACAAATAATTTTACATTTCTGCTGCCATCAAATGGGATGCAATATTAAAAAGGAAAGTACGTTACACTAGTCACTCGTATTCAGTTCACCAGCATTTTTCCTTACCGTTCGTTGTAACATCCGATGGTCAAGAAAGGCGCTGGCGTACAGTGCAAAAAACCCGCCCTTTATAGATCTCCATATAAAAATAAGATCCCGCAAAAGCAAAAGGACAGTTTGGCAAATATCGATGCTACAAGTGGCCCCGATCGCAAGGTAATATATGAAAACCAATCGTGGGCAGGCGATTATTCGCTTGGCGTATTGTGGGAAGAGGAGTGCTAGAAAAATCGAACTGGAAGTATCAAAAAAAATAAAAGAATATAAAAAATAAAAAAGATATATTTAAAGCTTAGATTAAACAAAGCACTTCCAATTGAAGTTAAAAATAGTGAAAAGAAATAGATTTTAAAAAATCAATTTGTGTATAGGGGTAATTTTGAAAATTTTTAAAAAAGATAACAAAATATGAAAATTCGTATCCACGGCCAAAACACTTTCCAATCTTTGTCAAAATGATAAAAAAATCCAAAAAATTTTTATATAGAACCCTAATTCCTCATATTATTTCATAATAGATCATCTTTCTGTTTTTCTTTCAAGCGGCATAACAAAACCCTTAATGATTTCAACGTACCTCTCATCTCTTATCTCCCTACCATAAAAATTAGGCCTAACAAATTTTTTATATCATTTCATCCCAAAAACTTTTTTAACTATCTTTTTCCTTTCCACTCGTTTTTAAGTTGAAATGGTATAAAAATATTTTTTGGAGGCTAATTTTTATGATCAAAAGTCAATAAAATAAAGAGATACGAGATGAGGGCGTATGGTGAAATCTTTAAGGGTTTTTTATGTCGCTTAAAAGAAAAATAGAATGAGGGTCTACTATGAAATAATATGAGAAATTAGAGTTATATACGAAATTTTTTCCAAAAAAATTTAAAAACATATTACAAACAAATCTCTTATTTTTGAGATTTTATTTTTTTAATTTTGTTTAAATACTCGGCTTGACAGTAAAAACCGGCCAAAACAGGATTGACCAATGCCAAGTTTCGATTTGATCAGACGATTCGGAGTTAGACTAGCTGAGTTTGCAGGACACTCGAAAAGAGTTCCTTCGCCCAAAAAATGCTCAAAAGATCTGTAGGGTGATAATGGACAGGCGGGCCACCCCAGCCTGGTTGACCAAAAAAACCTCGGACTCTAGCCTAACGCCTGAGCGACATCTACCCCGTCCTTGTTATTTCTCTTTTCTTTTGTTTTTTTTTTTTCTTTCTTGAGTTATGAGCCCATACAAGCCTGCCCTATAAGGATACAGGTTGGGTTTGGTCAAGGATAGGCCCAATTCAGATCCGACCCGCTAGCCCTACAAACCCTAGTTGATTTTGCTCTCATCATTTAAGAAAATGAACTCACTTTGTCATCCACTGCAATCGATTTGCTTTCTCGTGAAAGAAATAAAAGCTGGAAATAAGTTAAGTCCATTTGGCGAAACAAATGTGCCTTTGAATGCATCGTAGGATCATTATGCCGTGTTTGGTGTGCTTTCCCTGGAGAAAAACATGCTTGCCTTTGTATATAGCAATGTTTAAAACACAGCTCAACAACCCGGATCACCCCTCCAAAAAGCTGGTCGGGATCGGCGGATCGGCTATCCGGCCTAGTGAACCGACGTATAAAAATTAAAAAAATTTAGGGAAAAGAAAATTTATATGAAAAAATAAAGTTGGACCGGTTCTCTAACAACGTCATATTTAGGTAGAATTGGACCAGCCTCGACGATTAGTTCCAATTAGGTTGGCTAATTTTTAGAGGATGTAGTTTCCGTAAGGCTGCACCCCTATCTATTAAAGTTGGGTTGCAGCCATCAGCACCATCCATATATTTAGACGATGCAGATCTTGCACACTCCCCGATAAGGGAAACAGGGTCGGTGCCCTTCACCTGCTACCCTATCACGAAACTCTTTCTACTCAGCTGGTTCCTTATCTCTGACAAAGAGGCATTCAAATTCACAAAGAATACAGCTGAATTTGTTACATTGTATTGGCTGCAACTTTTGTTCAATAGGTTGGTTTAGGATCAGCCATCCTCAATCGAGAAAAACCCCGATTAAAAGAGATAGGATAATAAAGTATGGAGGGCTATTGCTTTAGTCTTCATCTCGAAGTTATATAAAAGTTAATGAGTCACTAATAACAATTTAGAAACAATTGAGATTCAAGGATTTAGGGTTTAATTTGCGCTCTCTAAAGTTCATAAAGTCATTAATAACAATTTAGAGAAGATTCAAGGATTTAGGGTTTTAGTTTTGCAGTCTCTATTATGGGCATGGAGCATGGTATGATAGGAGAGATATGAAGGTAAAGAGCTTAGAAAATGTAGATTCATGGAGTAGGGGTTTTGGCTTCTATTTCCTATGTCAAATAAATGAAATTGTAGATTTATATATGAATACTACCTAGTATTTGTCATATTTTAAGTGCTTTGCATCTTGGGTTGAAATTGGAATCTTCTTTATTTCTACTAAATCTTAGGCCTACGAGTCTTCTTTATTTCTACTAAATCTTAGGCCTACGACTAACGAATTTATTATTTTTTCTTTTCGCATATCAGTTGACTTTGATATGTGTTGTTTCATCGGTTTTGGCTTCACATTGCATGTAGAGAGAGAGAGAGCTCATTTATCCACTATCCGTATTATCTTTTTGGTGGATTCAGTTCATCTAATTTGAGCTCACTTTTATCATATTTCTCTGGTAGATATAGAGAGAAGACCTTAGTTTCTGTTGGGTGAGTGTGGTCATTAAAGGTCTTATGAGTGCTTGTAAAATAAAATAATATAGTGGAACATGAACTCAATGAGAGTATAGTCTCTCATGGACCATCCTAAGCTATGCTGATACCGGACTGAGCTTGACGAGCTAGGGCAGTCGGTTGTGAAAAACCTATGTTACCTGGGCATAAGAAATTATCTGATAAGGGTTCTAATAGGTCATCCCTTTATGAGGTTGGAGTATGCCCGGATGAGTCAGCCAAGTGACTGTGTGACCCTTGTGTGATGGTAGCCTTCAGAGACGGGGGCCAAAGCTTCATCCGCGAGCCATTACATGGCATACATAATGATAGCTATTTCGATTAAGCGAACCATCTTTTAGGTTGAAGTTTATGCATATGCGACAGAGACCGCTATGCGCCATAGGAGCTGTGGTCGCATCAGGTCTAGATGACCTTGATATGTCTCTAGGAGAGAACCCGAAATCCACAAACTGATATTACGACTCTTTGGCTGATTGGCCAGACTTTGGTGACCCACTAATGAGCCCTTGTATGGACTGTGGGTCATAAGAAACTTTGGGTAGATTTGATAAAACAAGTGTGGACCGTGGTCCACAGTTAAAGGTGGAGTGCTCTAGCGTTTATTTATTTAATTTCTAGATCATATAGATCTTTTTTCCATCTAATAAATTTAATTATATTTGTTTTAATGATATATGATTTTTCGAATTATCATTTGAATTTTTCTAGATCTCTGGAGATTTTATTTATCAAATTTGGATTTATAAAAATAGATATATTTATTTTAGATTGATTTAAATATTCAAATTCCATTTTATAGATTATCATATAATTAATTTTAATAATTTTAATATTGCATGGGAAGCCCAATATGCTAATGGGCCCACCATTGCATGTGGGTGGGGCCTATGAAATACCACCTAGGGTGGCACACCCCACCCTAATGAAATTTTCTTAAAGCTTGAAGTGTTTTCGAAAGACTTTGCTCTGAGGAAGCTTTCAATGGATTTTTGGAAAGCATGAGAAGACTTGTCCATAATTTTGGTAACTAGGAAAGGGGGATATTTTGGTAACTAGGAATGGGGGTTAAAGGTTCTAGCACCTTCCAAAATGTTGATAACCATTTTATGGAATGGATGTCTCAAATCTCTCACCCCACAAGTCACTCAAGATCAATATTTCATATTTAATCTCACAAGAGGGCAAGCCAAAGAAAAACCCTAAAAAACTATAAACTTGTTCAAAGCCTATAAAAATGGATTGTTTCTACCGAAAATCTCTACATCTTATCTCTTACACCTAATTCTCATCTTTCTCTCTTATCCCACAAAGGGACACGCCTCACTCAGAATTTCTATCTCTATCTTAAGAAAGTTTTGTTTCTCTATCGATCCAAAGGGGTACGCCCACTCTCTCATCTTTGATATCTCTCTCATTGTGGTTCTCTCAACTCTCTCATGATCGCTGATCTCTCATTGGGGTTTTAAACTATAAGGTTGTCGAAGAAAAGAGACCTAATTTTCTAAAACTAGGTTGCTAAAGGGATTTATCTACGGGTTTGAGATTTGCGATAAAGAAGTTCATAGTTCTATTAAAGGGCTTGGCCTAAACTTGCTTTTCGATTAAGATTGAAGGTTGATCGTTGATCCAGCACCATCGGATGGTGGTGACTCGATGTGGAGTGTGATAAGCTCGATAATCTCCAGCACTCTCTTTTTGTTTTTTTGTCATATTTAATTATATTGTTTTTATATTCTTAAGCATATAAGACTTGTTGATATTTTCTTTGTTTAAAAAAAATTGGTTTAATGACATCAAGGTTTTTAAGATATTAGATTTGTTAGTTTTATTTTTTTTGAAGCAATATTTATTGTAATAAAACTACTTATAAGTGATCTTTATCAAAAGAAAAAAAAAAAAGTGAAATAAATAAATAAAAATATATATCAACCTGACAATATCGCATTAGTCGTTCATTCAATTTCATATGCATTCTCTATGCTATTTTTTCATGTTTCTTTGTTTTTCTTAGCCATAGCAATGGGCTCTGAGGATTCAAGCCAAAACATGTTGGAGATCATATTTCAATCAAGCTGGTTAAAGGAGAAAAGGGGTCGAACTTTTTTCTCTCCCTCTTACTAATAGCGAGATTTATAGAGAAACTCACTCACTATTGCTAGGTTTTGAGAGAGAGAGTTGTACCAAGGGGCTAGGGTTTTTTCTTGGACGTGAGAGTCATAGAAAGCGATGATTCATCATTGAAGGGGTTGCCCCTCCTTTATCTGAGATGAGATGAGAGAGACAATTGAGATTTGTGTAGGAAAAATCAAATCGGTTAACTGGAAATACCCAAAGGCAGTTCAACTGGTCTAATCGGGTAAAGCTTAGACAGGCAGAAAAGTGTTAAAAAAATATAAAAAAAATTTAATAAAATATAAAAAATATTTTTAAAATATAATTAAATAATACACATCTAAATGAAGTCGAAAATTAATAAAAAAAAAAAGCATTTTAGAGAATCGATCTTACTAATAAAAAAAAAAGCATTTTAGAGAATCGATATATGCTAGGGTATTTTTGTATTTTTTAAAAAACCATAGGATAATGTAAAAATGAAAAAAACAACATTAAAAATACATTACCAATAAAATATTTTATTTTTAGAATTTTATTTTATTTTTTTAAATCCCTAACTGATTCATGTAATCGGTTCGGATCTAACCGGTTAGTTGGAATTTATTTGAACAGCCCTATTTTTTTTCCGACACTGATTGAGATAAGGAATAGAGAGGAAAAAAACGGGACTAAAAAATAAGATGTCAGAAGAAAAGGGCGGGTTTTAGCAGGGCCTAGGTGCCCCGGTTTTCCATTGACTTCATCAAATAAATCCTCACCATCCAAATTAATGAACGGTGAGGACGGCTGCCAACTTTCCACTTTTATAACAAAGTATGTAACACGTTGCATTACGTGCAGCATGTGCACAGGTTTCCAATTAACTTTGGAGTACAGGCAGTGAAAGAACGGCAAAAAGAAAGTGTACCACAAATTCCACTTTACTTGTAAAAGGCAAATACCACTCTGACTGCAGCTCAATTCAAATTCCAATTCCAATTCCAATTCCAATTCCAATTCATAATACCATCCGAATATCCAGCAGACCAAATGAAAGCATCATTAGAGGCCCACCCCAACATGAGCGGCAGCACCATTAGAGGCCCACCCCAACATGAGCGGCAGCACCATTAGAGGCCCACCCCAACATGAGCGGCAGCACCACAATCGGCAAAGCCCTCCAAAAGCTGTGTCCCCTGTGGATCGAAACCCTCCAAAGCTTTTCGAGCCTCACGCCCCATCTCCTCCGCCACCTCCATGGCTCTCTCCGCCCCATAACCCCTCGCATAGCTAGCCTTTCCAAACCCCCCTCTCTCTTTCTCTTTAATATCCCAAAGGATCTGATACATAATTCCCAATGCCCTGCCGTACTTTCTCAGCCTCTCAATCTCTTCATCTTTTGCGCCTCCTACAATACCCCCACAGGCCGCCCCACACTCAACCAAAACTCCCATTTTCATGCTATGCACTTGATCCGCACAGTCTTTGTCGAAGAAACCATCGGCCCAGCTCAGGGTTTGAGCCTCCATGTATTGGCCGGAGGCGAACCCTTGTGATCCCATCGCCTTTGAAATCTCTGCTACGAGGCGCAGCGAGATGTCGGCGGGGAGGTTGGATTCGGCGATGTGAGCAAATGCGAAGGGGACAAGGCCGTCGTAAGTGAGGATGGCGACGTTTTGGGCGAACTTAATGTGCGTGGTGGGGCGGTTCGCGCGAGTGGTGCGATCGAGGAGGGCGGGCATGTCCTCGTGCATCAGGGCGGCGGCATGGACAAGGTGGAGGGCGTGGGCGGGGATGAGGGCGGTGGGGTGAGGGACACCGAAGAGGTCGCTGGCCACAGCGATGCAGACTGCAGGGGCCAGGGGGGTGGGGTTGGAGAGGGCGCAGTAGCGCATGGGAGCGTGGACAATATGCGGGGGCTGGAGGGGGAGTGTGTGGGAGACTTGAGCGTCAAGGTTCGAGGAGACCGCGGTGAGGTACGCAGGAAGGTCTATGGTGGTGGGGGTGTTTGTGGTAGGGGGGAGGGAGGCGAAGGCCCGGGGTTTTGACTGGGAGCGGCGGTGGACTTGGGGGATTTTAGGAGCTAGGTTGGTGCAGTTTGGGAGTGAGATGAATGCCATGAGAGAGATGGTTTTGATAGAGTCGAAAATGAATGGAGTGAGAGGAAGACTGTAAAAAACCAGTTGAGGGAAAGCAAGAGAAAGAGAAGGGGAAGAACTAGAGAGAGAGAGCAAAACCAGAGGAGAAGGAAGGGGAGGGATCAGTGAGGGAGAGAAAATTTGAGGATGATTGGCAGGGGCGAAAGGGTTGTACCCATATAGAGGCAGTGAAGTAAGGCATGTATGTGACATGCCGTACTTTTTTTCGAAAGCATGGATCATGTTTTATTTGGAGACCGCGCATATAATGCTCATGTGGGAGTATACTGTACATATACTACCTCAGTTAAAATACCTAGGTCGATTTTTTAGTCTAAAAATATGGAAACTATATAAAGGTGATTAATTTTACAGATTTAAATTTTAATTTTTGTGACTCTTAGATCTAGCATTCAAAAAGTTAGGCGGTCTCTATTCAACCTTGAGACACTAGTATTATTGCTATTTTTAGAATGAGTTTACTTCTTATACTCTTTTGGCTGACATTGTTCTATGGGTGCAATTGGCATAGGGATGCATCCAGAGCTGTGGAGGTAAGGTGCACCTTCAAATTTTATCATGGTATATAATTTTGATTTAAATTGTTCTTAGGATTATCTCATAATTTATTTTTATATCTAATTATAAAATTTTAAAATTTCAAAAATGGTTAAAAATCAAGTAGATCTATAAACATATGGAAATCTTAAAAATGGACGTGTAGATAATATGTA
>NW_006498057.1:4317768-4330788 GCF_000471905.2 Amborella trichopoda | reverse complement strand
TACCTTTTTCTAATGGATTTTTTAGGTGCATTCGTAGTTCTACATTATAAGGTTGTATCCTTATATAAACTTTTTCCTTATTCTATAGGTTGTATAGATTACATCCCCAAAATCTAAAATCTAAACAGTAGTCCCAGGTATTTTGCCTGAGGGAGTAAATGCATGGTATACTCCCACGGAAGTAAGAAATCATTTGAGTTATGTGAATATAAAGATGTATCCTCATCACCGTGGGCTGACTAGGAAAGAAAGGAGTTCATGGCCATCCACGTCCAACTTCGACATGTATAAGTTTGTGGACGTGGAGAGTTGCCCAAAGAAAGGAATGGGTTAACATGGTTTGAAGCCACATGGATATGATGTGCTTGTCTGAAGCAAGAATAACGTGGCTCCTGATTTTTTCGTTGTTTTTCCTAGGTGATAAGAACAACGTGAGTTCCTTCTATAGTGAGTGGAAAATTATAGACGAAGATCAATCATAGAATTAAGTATGGAGAAGATTTAAAAGTTGTCCAAATAGTTGTGAAGAGACCCTACGACGAATATCAATCATAGAATTAGTATGAAGAAGTTACAAATATGGATAAGGATTTTCGAAAGGAAAAAGTTTTTTCAAGGTTGCGAAGTAAGGTGCACCTCAAAAATCTAATTAGATAATAGCGTTCTAAAGTTGAAAACAAGGTGTTCTAAGGTTTGCATGTCGACTCACTTAGACACTATGTTTGTTTATGATGTAAATTGAAGAGATTTTTAGAAGAAAATCCCTCAGATCAGTACCATAAACTGATTTTTTAAAAAGTGATAAAGAGTGAGACAATTAAATTCTGATCTGAGGCCAGACCTACTAAAAAGTGAGCAAATCTTCTTTGAGATCAGTGGTAGAGCCATCATTGATCCGAAATACGAAATACAACATAAAATGCAATAAAACTAATTCAATTCTAATAAAATAAACAAAAAGAAAAAGACACACAAGAAAAGAATAAAAATGTATCAGACCGAGCCAGTTGGCTCAGGGCTCCCGATGTTTTGATGCCTCGCCCGTATCATTACCGGTTGAGTTTATGTCGTGCGTCCTATTTGTTTCTCTTCACGTTTTGACTAGGCTTTGGCTTGGTTGAGTGGATCTCTTAATCTAAGGGTTACAGATGGGCTAAAGTTAAGGTTTTCCTAGGTCCAGGTTTTTTTTATTTCTCAAGTCTCACAATCTTAAAGTTTTCTCTGGGCAAATAAGATAATCAGTTCCAAAGAGTCTACTCTAAAATGATCTGGAAATGATTTTTTTATAAGTTGAAAATCGTCTAGAATGGGTAACATGCCATAGCCAGAAGATTTTTCAGCCTGGACTGCCGTTTTGGTAGTCCAATGCTTGGGCAACACTACAAGTGTCACCCATACCCAAATGGTCCAGATTCATTAGACCTGGCCAAAAATGCTTCCGGAGGGGTTGGCATGCGGAAACTACCAATTTGGGGCAGCCAGGTCTGGGCGACACTGGTAGTGTCACTCAGACCAAATCTGCCCAAAATTATAAAATTCCAGTTCTGGTGGGATCTACAGACTCTTGTGATGTTGCCTGCCAAAATTTGGGTGAAAACGAGGTATTTTGCCATTTTTAATGATTTTTTTACTAGAACATGGTATTCTGTAGAATTCTAGATCACATGGCAGGCAGTATGGACTATGGTGGTTTATGGTTTAGTGGTTTACTAGGATAGTGTAGTCCTAAGGGTTCAAGAATATCATAGAATTTATCAGTTTTAAAAATGGGGTGTCTACAATTGCTCATCTTTGCCACTACGTGTCCTTCAAGGGATAGGTGAGTGGCAAAGAAGTAGACACTCTTTAACGCTCCCAGTCCTTCAAAGAACACGTGAGTGGTAAAGATAATGCAGACATTTTAAATTTCATCCTGACGTTTCGGGGTCAGAGGGTACACCAACTATTCATCCAAGACATTGTGTTCCCCGTTCACCCATTTAAGGCATTTTCATCCTAGGGTTTTCAACATGAGATATCGGTGAGTTACACAAGCTTGAAACTCAAGTTGGATTTTCTGGACATGCCATTTAACTTCACGAGTTGTCCCAATTTCAAATTCTTAAACCCGACATGTTCTTTGATTCCTTTAGGGTTTCTTAAAGTCTTCTACAGGTTTTACTTGTTTTAGGAAAAGGTTTGCCTGGTCAATTATAAAAAGAGAGATGACACGGTAATCATCATATACCAGTGTCTAAGCGCCTTCATTTTTAAAAGTCTTTTCAGAAATTTTGAAAACAAGGGGGGGATTTTGGAACCCGGAGCTTTGGACAGACCACGATTTTAACAAAGAAATTAAAGTTTTTGAAAACACAAGACATATAGTGAATCATTTCGAAAAGAGAAAAATATTTTGAAAAACAAATTTTTAGTCAGTGGTTTTAGCTCCCGCAACCATAAAACCCTCTAAACAGTTTAACATCATGCAATGATGGACAGATACATCCGACCTTTTACGTCATACGGTGCTAGACGGATAGACCCGACCTTTTATGTTATATGGGGCAAGACATTTTTTGAATACGCCCGACCTTTAATATCATATGGGGTTAGATGTTTTCCTGTCTTGACTATTTTTTGTCGTACGAATTTAATGTTTTCTTAATTGTGATTTTGTTTGGCAGTTTAGACTCGTGTCACCATGGAGTATTTGAAAACTTTTGAAAATTAAATGTCTGAAAACAATCTCTTTTTTTTTTCTTTTCTTTTTTTTTTAAGGGCTGTTTCAGGCAACACAGCCTGTGTCGCCCAAAAGAAATTTATTATTATTTTTTAAAGGGGAGGACACCCTCTTGGGCTGGGCGACACTAGTAGTGTCCCGTGTCGCCAAAAAAAATATTATTTTATTTTATGTTTTGAAGGGGAGGACACAATATGTGTCTTCCTGGGGTGTTGCCCGTAAATTTTTATTTTTATTTTTTGGAAGGGCATGGCACCCTCCTATGCTAGGCGACACAAGCTGGTCGCCCAAAAAAAAAAAATTTTTTTTTTTTGGAAGGGGATGACACCCTCTTAGGTTGGGTGACACTACCCGTGTCACCCAAAAAAAAAAAATTTCTTTTTGCTCTACTACCCCAATTATGGGGTGTTTTATTTGTTAATCTTTACGTGTGCAAATAATTCATCAAGGTAGAGGACCACTTATTTGCACACACTTTCGGACTGAATTTTGACGAACTCAGCCCCTCTAGTTATGGGGTTTTTGACCCAAAATTTTGGTTATCGGACCGTCATAAACACATACGGTGATGGATTCACATCTTTCTGCCTCAGGGGATCCAATCGAGAGATAAAACGCTCTCAAACTAGCCAATGTCGTCATTGGCGAAGTTCACCCATCTCCGATATGTGGTAGTTGGCAGTTATACTAATACAACCATGGAGTGCCTGACTCGTTTCAAGCCTTCATAACAGGCATAGGAAGTTGGCTTCGAGAAACGAGGCTAGATCCACTAACAGTTTAACCCCTTGTAGTGATGGAGGAAGTCCTTTCTAGAAAGGGAAGATTTTTTAAAATGGGTGTTTTGAACAATCAATTTGAAAAGAATTTTCAAAGAGGGATGGGCCTTACAGTTTTTGCCACTTGTGGCCCATTTGGTGGTCATTTTATTTATTTTATTTATTATTCATTTATTATTCATTTATTTAAAGATGATGAAAATGATTTACTTGTGAGATCATGAGGGCCCAAAAAACTTGACGTTTTCCCTTGGCCTTTGCAGTATTAGGAGGAGTCTCGATCCTCAGGGTCTACTTATGCAGTATTATTGTGGCTTACAAGCACTTATTTCATACTTGAAATTTTGGACTAACACCTCCTTTTTGGATGATTCTTTTTCTTCTTCTTTTTTTCTTTTTTTTTTCCCATGATGCCCTTTTCTGGTATTTACCACGTCCTTTATTTTCATTCTCTTTTTCTTTTTATTTTTATTTTTCTTTTTCTTTTGTTTCTTACCTATGATGCCTTTTCAGGTTTTTACTATGTCCTTTATTTTCATTCTTTTGTTTTTTTTCTCGTGATGCCTTTTCAGGATTTCACTACGTCCCTTTTTTTGCCTTTTTTTTTACCCCGTTACATGTAGTATTTTCTAAGATACATTGCATTAATGGGGTCGTTGAATTCATACCCCTCTTGATTTTTTATTTTATAAGAATTGCATGCATGCTCTTGGGTTACCACGAATGGCTCCTCCCAATAAGTTTGAATTTGCCTAATGAGTATGGATTTGCAGGAGCGTGGAAGATCTTATTGAGTACCGTGTCTCCTTCTCTGAATTGTCGAGGAACAACATTTCTTTTGTATGCCCTCTCGATTCTACGATGGTAAGCTACAATATATAGTGTTGCTCGCAGTCGTTTTTCATCCAGAGTATCGAGGGCAGCGACTCGTACTTCGATATTTTGTTCCTTGTCGAAATCTTTATGAATAAGCACTCGAAGAGACGTCCTCTCAACTTCAATGGGTAGCACAACCTCCCTACCATACACTAATGAGTATGAGGTTATGTCAGTAGGAGCCTTCTCAGTTGTTCGATAGGCCCATAGCACGTCGTTTAGCATTTTGTTTCAATCTTTGCCGCCTTCTATTATTCTGTCTATAATTCTAAGAAGTCTTTTGTTTGTGGCATCTGCTTGTCCATTTTCTTGAGGGTTTTCTTGAGGGTAGAAAGGTGTGGATAATTTCTGCGTTATCTCAAACTTTTGCACACGTTAGAGATCCTTTCATTTTTGAAGTTAGTTCCATTGTCGATAATGATTGACTCAGGATTAGTTCCATTGTCGATAATGATTGACTCAGGATTAGTTCCATTGTCGATAATGATTGACTCAGGAACGCCAAATCTGAATACAATGTTGTTCTTTATGAAATGGGCAACATGCTGACCTTCAATTTTGACAAAGGATGCAGCCTCTACTCATTTTGTGAAGTATTTTGTAGCCGTTAATATGTAACTGTGGTTATTCGAGGTTTCTGGTGAAATCATTCTGATGATATGAAGACCCCACATGAAAAAAGGCCATACTGGCGGTATTGAGTTAAGTGGTACTAATAGTGCATGGATGAGGTCTCCATAAAGCTGACATTTGGGACACCTTTTAAGGAATTTTCAACAATATGTCATGGTGGTTCAATAATAACCTTGACACCTGATTTTTTTGGCTAAGGCAACTGCCCCAAATGGCCTCCTTCATTGTATAATTATGTTAATACTTGGTTGATTTATGGATGGTCGAAGCATCGCAAAATGATGTCGTCAAAGGATTTCTGGAACAGAAGGTCATCTCTTATTAGGAAACTCATAGAAAACCTTCGAAGGGCTTCCTTATCCTTTTCTATGGCTCCGTTGGGGTATGACACATCTTTCAACAGGGGCAGCACATCATGGAATCATGTTTTCGCTTTCACTACCGCATCTAAGGCCACGAAAGACACTTCCTCATCGTTCTCATTTTCTTGCTCTATTTCTTTTTTAATCCTTGGTGGGGAATGGTCATGCTTGTGCTTGATGTAAAATGACAGCGTGGTGACTTCTAAAGGAATGACGACTATTGAAGTAAGGGTTACAAGGGTCTCAACGAACAGATTGTTTCCCTAGTTACTTGCTGTAAGGTGATCTACTTAAAATATTTTATCATATTTTCTACCTTTTCTTGATAGGGTTTTAATTTTTCTTCTTTGACTTCCAAATCCCTTGAACTAGGTTTATGACAAGCAACGAGTCACCAATAACTCGTATTTGTTAGATTTTCTGTTCTATGGCATTCTCGAGTCTGGCTATTAGGCAATGTTATTGGTATCGGGGAAATTCAGTCTGATGGCTGTTGGCATTAAAAAATTTTCAAGTGAGCATAGTATAACCCCTACACTTGACCCGTATTCGTTCATTGCACCATCGAAGTATACCACTCAATTGTGAAGAGGTCCTCATCAAGAATATCCGTATTAACGGGATTGTTATCTGGCAATGCATGTTCAGCTAAGTAGTCAGCAATGGCTTGTCTTTTGACCGATTTTTCAGTAACATATTCAATCTCGAACTCACTCAATAGCATTCTCCACTTTGTCAAACATCCGTTTAGGACTGGTCTCTCTAATAGGTACTTGAGTGGGTCTATTTTTTAGGATGAGCTTGACTGTATGAGATAAGACATAGTGTCTTAATTTTTGCATAGCCCACACAAGCGTTAACCAATACTTATCCACGTCCGTGTATCTCGTCTCATAGTCGACCATGGTTTTGCTGATGTAGTACATGATTTATTCTTTTTCATGGTCTTCGTATTGTCCTAACATTGCACCCATGGTTTTGTCTTTCACCGATATATATAGGAACAGGGGGTTTGTTTGGATTAGGAGGACTAAGGATAGGAGGTTTGGTTAGGTACTTATTGATTTGGTCGAACGCCTCTTGCCATTCATTGTCCCATATGAATGGGGTATCTTTCTTAAGGAGCCTATTGAAGGGTGCGCACTTATCTGTCAGTTGTGAGATAAAACACCTTATGGCTTGTATGCAACCTTGAAGCCCACGGATTTCTCTGATGTTCCAGGGAGGGGATATTTTGATGATGGTCCGTATTTTGGATGGGTCCACCTCAATGCCCCTTTAACTTACTATAAAGCCAAGTAATTTGCCAGATTCAACTCCAAAAGCACATTTTTGTGGATTGAGTTTGAGTTAATGTTTTCGGAGTCTTTCGAAAATAGTTCTTAGGTTACTGAGGTGACCAGACCTGGCCTTTAACTTAACCATGATGTCGTCAATATAGTCTTCCATGATGGTATGCATTAAGTCGTGGAAGCTGCTAGTCATTGCCCGTTGATAAGTTGCCCATGTACTTTTTTATAACCAAAGGGTATGAAATAGTAGCAGTAGGTTCCCCATTTCGTTATGAATAATGTTTTGGTCTGGTCTTCTTCTACCATGAGGATCTGATTGTAACTTGAGAAGTCATCCATGAACGACAACATCTTGTGCCCCACAATGTCGTTGACCAAGGTATTTATATTTGGTAGGGGAAAGTTGTCTTTGGGACATGCTTTGTTTAGGTCTCTATAGTAAATACACACTTGGATCCTCTTATCTTTCTTAGGTACGGCTATTATGTTGGCCAACCATTCTGAGTAATCAACAGGGGTGATGAATTTTACCTTGAGAAGTTTATCGACTTCTTCTTTGATTTTGAGCTCAAGGTGGGTCTTTTGATTTCGGAGTTTTTGCCTTAGTGGCCTTGCCCCTTTGTAGAATACTAGGTGATGTTGCACCAATGTGGAATCTAACCCTGGCATATCATCGTATGTCCAAGCGTAGACATCACGATATTCCTTGAGAAAAAATTCATATCTTTTCGCTCCTCAGGAGATATGGAAGTTCCAATCTTGGTTAACCTTAGATCCTTCTCAGTTCCAAGGTTGACGTCGATTGTCTCTTCGATGGTAGTCATTTTGTCAGTCGTTTAGTGACCATCAAATATTTTCTTGAACTTCTCAACATGGGAAATGAGTTCCTCAGGTTAAGATTTCTTCGAACTTTTGGTTCTCTTAGTCTTCGTCCGAGTTATATGATTCATCATCTTGGGTGTTTTGTACTGTTAATGGGCTATTATGAGTGTTTGTAGTTTTTTAAAATTACTTTTTCTTATTATCATTTTTATCATGTTTCAAATTTTCATCGGTTTTTGAAATATTATAAGAGGTGTCCCTTATGGGACTCGCGAGAAATATGTTGGGGACTGAACGCGCAGAGTGGTTAGGTAACCACCATACGGGTGTCTGTGTTTTGGAACCTGGACTTGAAGGTGTCGCTGGTATACTTCCAGGGATTCTTGAGATAGAGGAGTGATTGACTAATTCCGTCCCTGTGTTCGAACAAGTGAATGAGCACCATTGGCTGTGTCAGAGCGAATTGTGTATGCTTTCGAGTCCAGGTCAATGCAGAGGTCTTCAATTCCCAGTTCTTGTGTGTGCTAAGGTGTGGAAGGAGAACCCTCTACCGTTAGGGAATTAAAGATCACCTTTGGCCATTTCAAAGGACGAGCATCGAGATGGTCGAGGCTTTGAATGCCTCTAAATACAAAACCTTGATGGCATGAAGGCTTCATCCAGCTTTGAAATAAGGTGAGAAAACACTCGAGTCCTCTTCGATTCCCATTTTTTATTTTGGCTTGGGTTGATTTAGAGATTGCCTCTATTACGCCTTGCCCTTGACTTCCCAAGTATTGGCCTAGTTGGAAGCCTTGAGACAAGAGCATGTGCCAAGTCTCGAGGGCCCCAAAACCGTATCGATGTTGACATTGGATGATGTCTTCCATCAATGCAGAAGTTTGTAGAATTTGAGGAACAGGGTCGCTGGCCTCTAGGCGCAAGGTGGCACAATTAGCTTGCTGGAAGGAAACGAGCAAGATTTCTCTGAGCTCGGGCCCTATGGCTAGCTTCTCGTTATCTACACTAAGAATCGAAAGAGAATAGAGTTCAACACATACCTTGGCGATGCCATTCTTGGTTGGACATTTGAGGCACTGATGGAGTGTAGAGGCCACCACAAGATTCTCGTGCAACCACGACTTCCTAATAACATGTTGAATGATGGTTTTATGTCCAATACATAAAACTTTATCACTTGGACGATGGGGCCAATCTTGAGTGTAAGCGGCAGTTATGCCTTCAATTTGTCTCTTTGTCCCATCGTACACAGCGATACTGAGCTGACATGGCTCAAAATCATTCAGGCTCTTGCCTATTTGCTTCACTGTTTTCATAGGGCATATGTTTAGGGATGCCCTGTTGTCAACGAGTACCCTCCGTATCTCATATCCTTGCATGAAAATGGTGATGTGCAGTGGTTGGACGTGAAAGAAGTTACAACTGGCTGGGATGTCATCGTCCGTGGACACGATCGGTGTTGGGGCTGTCAACTGGTTGACCATCCCACTCAGCTCTTCTGATTGGATGTTGCTTGGGATGTACGTCTTAGCGAGGACCTTCTCGATCTAGGCCCTATGTGTTGATGAATTGGTGAGTAGCTCCAAGGTGGAGATGTGAGCTTGGATCTTGCCAAGATAAGCCGGCAAATCGTAAGTGGTCGAGTTTTCTCGTGACTCCTTTTGGGGTTCTTGATTTATGGTAATCGTCAGTTGCTTAGAGTCGGGGTTTTCCTTATTCTTTCCTCCAGGGTATCGGCCATCAAATGGATGGGCTTGAAAACTTGGCCTCTTCGGGTCAAGGAGTCTACTTCACCTACTTGAATCTCGATAGGGTTAGCCCTTGCGAGAGTGATGGGGTAATTTAGGGTGTTGGCCCCTTGGAGGTTGATCCCTTCTCGTTGATCTAGACCACATTGATTTCTAACACGTCGTCCTCATCTTATTGGTCCTATTTAGGTCGGTTGTCGAGGCTTTGAGGTGAAGGGGTTCCTTTAAGAAAGATCAAATAGATCCTATTGGGGCTCTTGAAGATGGTGACCACTAGAGAATATGAATTGAGCCGAATATTTTTTTTCGACTCCATTCTCGATGATATGAATGATGATGTTCCCCTTAGAGTTTTTTTGAGCTTCCACGTTTCTGACGTTGTGGCCGTATATTCCAGAAGAGGATTTGTGAAGGCACCCATCTTTTGATTAAGTTCCTCGACAGGCTGATTCTTTGATGGTACAGTGATGTCCCCCCTATCGATCAACCTCTGAATGACGCATTTTAAATGATAGTAGTTTGTCATATGCGTGGTTTTGGTGCCATTTGCACCACTTGCTCTTGTCCATGACTTGGAATGGTGGCTCGAATGGTGCTAGGAGGTAAACCATGTCTTTGGATATGAGTAATTCAAACAATTTTTCTAATGGGTCTTTAAGAGGAGTGAAATTATCCTCTAGCCTTTGGTTGTTATTTTGAGCGTTGCCTCTAGGCCGACCCCTCTGATTTTGGTTCTGATAATTGCGTTGAGCAGCTAAACCTCGAGCCGGCCCGTTAATGACAATTTCATTGACCTAACCGAAAGTATTCCCCTTATTTTTGTTGTTGTTCTTGTTTGTCTTGTTTTGGGGAGTGGTCATGGGTTTGTTCTCGATTCTAGTGTTGAGAGATGTTCCTCTAGCCCTTTCGTGATGTGCCACCTGCTCAATCACAGAGTCGAAAGAGTAGGGGATAAGACATTGGCTGAAGAAGGTATTGTATTCAGGAGCGGCATTTTCTAAGGCCATGGAGATTTTGGTCGGGTCTGTGAGTGGACATTCGATGACCCATATTGCCGCCTCACGAAACCGATTGATGAAGTCCTCGATAATGAGAGACAAATAGGTTGAACATTTCATCTAGAGTGATGTGTGGTTGAATACACAACATTCTTCAATGCCAGTTCAGAGCCTTGCCGGACAGCGTTTGCGAAAATATGGCCTTCAGTTGATTTTGCCTATCTCGTAAAGCTAAAACAGAGCGGAGGTATGCATGAACATGAGTATTTGGATCACTCTTTCCATTGAAGTTGTTTTAGAATTTTGGGATGATGAATCGGATGGGAAGATCCTCTATGCCTCTGAGGGTCTCATGAATTAAGGCCTTCAGGGGTAAAACTTCGTGAATGCCCATTCTTACAAGCATGTCTTGCATTGCTTTCATGGTGCCTTCGTATTGGGCATTCAACATGACGGTAGGCCTACCGGTTGGCGGGTTCCTAAGTATAGACTGATGAATCAAGGCTTATATTGGCCCGTATGGACTTGAGGTTGATGAGCCGCAGTCACCGGGGCGGTTTGGTATACCTGTGCCTGATGTACGTATTGTCCCATAGGTGTCACCATTAGCTACGGAAATTGATCATCTATTGGACCGGGCGGACTAACAGGACCGATTGAAGAATCAGTTGACTCGGTTGTCCTATAGCACTAAACTGGTTTGAAATTGACGCATGCGCTGGGGCATGAACAGTATAGCGCTGGTCAACTAAACTTTGGAGGGCAGCTTGGATACCTACATCACTTAGGGGTCGGTTCAGATCGATACCTCTGTTTTGTACAGCGTTCAGGTTATCATGAGCTGTAGGTGGCTTGAGGCTGGGGCAGATCCCTAGACCTAAGTCGGTCTCGGTTATCAAGATTTCGAGGCTATCGCAGCTCAAAATTGTCTTGGTTTGAGTTATGGGAATGAGCATTTGACACTGCATGAACCTCCTCCCTCACTCTATTCTTATTTTAGGTGCCTAAGAGCCCTTGCAGAATGACCTCGGGTCGAACCCTTTAACTATTCAAAATTTTTCGAGCAAAGCTAGCTTTTTGAGCAACACATATTTCAGGATTTGGAACTGATCCTTGAGACCTTACCTCTAATTGAAGACTTGGGAGTCGAAAAATGAACAGTCTTGAGTTCTTACCATAATCCCAAGGGATTGTGGTATACCGGTCCCTAGGTTTGGGAAGGTTAGGATTGGAATCGGCTATGGAGCAATCATTATAGTCGCCCTGGGTGACCGACATGGTGACTTCTCCCTATTTGAACGTTGGACCTAGACTTAGGGCCCGACCTACCTGACCTAGACTTTGACCTATCTAGACTTGATGGACTTAAGTTTGAATCATGAACAGAGGTGAGCCCAACCTAGTCTCAGGAATAACTTTAAGTTCATATCAAAGTTAGGTCCTAGACTCGAGGTCTTGTTAGACTTAGTGGGTTTTGGTTTGGATCCTAAACTAATATGAGCCTAGACTAGTTTTAGAGGACTCTATACTTAGAGCTAAGCTAGGACCTAGACTGAGATCTAGACTAGAGAGTACGAGTCTTAGCTTGGACCAAGAGAGGGTCGAGGTTTAGACCTGGGTGTGAACCTAGTTCGGACCTGGACGAAGATTGGTACAAGCCTAGGCTTGGACCTAGAGGGTTTTGAATATCATACCAGGTGTTGATCTGGACTGGATCAAGGTTGGGTTAGGCACAAGCCTTAGCTCGGACCAAAATGGGGGGCCTAGGTTCGAACCTAGTTCAGACCTAGGCTAGGCTGGGCACAAGTCTGGACTTGGACCCATAAGGTTTCAAATTTAAACCGAGTGTGGACCCAGACTAAGGTCTAGGTGAGATTTGGCATGAGCCTTGACTCAGACAAAAAGGGGCCTAGGTTCGTACCTGGGTATGACCCTGGTTCAGACCTTAACTAATCGGGTACAAGCCTGGACTTGGACCCAGAAGGTTTCAGCTCGGGCCACAAGTGGATCCAGACTGAGATCTAAGACTAATCAACTGTAATAAGCAAACAAAGCACTCGAAAAGTTTTCCCTAAACTGTAGGTAGGCTAGGTCTGAGTGGGTTCCTTACTATAGAATTGCGACTAGGCTGAGTGGATCCCTACGTAGGTCCTAACCACTTGTTAAAGGAATCAGCCAAGTCCTACTGTGTGTAGAGTTGCTTTGAGGTTAAGGATTACGAAGGGGTGCTCATTATTAAAGTTACGGGAATCCCAACCGCCTCATTTCTCAAGGTTAGGTTCCCCTCACGACAGTTAATGTCGGATTTTGTAGGTTTTCAGGAAAAATTTATTAGTGTTTGTTGTGTGCAAGAGTGTGTAAAGAAGCATACAAGTAAAAAGAAAATAGCAAACAAACAAACACGCAATGAAAGAAAGAAATGTGAACACTTTGCACTAATCGTACCAAGTGAGGTGTGCTTCGAGTCGAATTTTGACCGTCTGCAAGCACAGTTCATGTATGGGGGTAAGCAACCCCTAAGAAAATCTACAGTTATGCAAAGTGGAACCAGGTATAGCTCGTTCCAGGTTGGGTACAATCGGAGTCAAGGGTGGCTCGATCAGAACACAGTTTGAAGGGGGTTGCAACCAACCCTCAAAATAATTTAATATTAGTATTATTGCTATATATATATATATATATATATATATATATATATATATATAAGTAGACTAGTAGTTAACGTTAGACTATAGATAAGCGAAGGGAATACGTAGTTACGGTTAAGGTAAACTAAAATTTAAAATTAAAA
>NW_006498057.1:4282531-4311003 GCF_000471905.2 Amborella trichopoda | reverse complement strand
GTATCCTTCCCAGCAGGACCCCTTCCTCTTCCTCTTCTTCCCCCACCCCAGGGTTAATTCTAATTTCTAGTTTCATTTTATTTATTTCTTTTTCTTTTGTTTGGTTCACATTCCGTTAATTCAGGGATTGAATTGCTTTGCAATAAAAATTGCCACGGTGCGATAATTGGAATGGTCAAATGGCTCAGTAGTTAGCCATTGCCTTGAAATAGCATGGGGCCTTGGTAGTAGCATTACCGAGCTCCATGATGAAGCCTCTAACTTTATTTTCATCAAAGGGTAAAGGCTCAAATTTCTAATGACTTACCACTTTTTTAAGAAAGGGGCTCGGATCTTGGTGGCATCCGCGACACCCAATTACCACATCATACTATCCATTCCTACCGCTACTACCCTAATTAACACTTTTAAAATGTAACTCCCTAATCTATTGAAAAAACGGGTAGGGGCATGTCTTCCCCACTAAATAAGGCATCCCCATACCGAGTTACCACATTGTGGTATCCATTCAATCTATTGAAAAAAACGAGTAGAGGCTTGTTTTGCCCCACTAAATAACCCTGACTAATGAGAACACAGAGAAAAATAAAGGGTTGTTTGAATGCCTAGAAATACATTTCTAGAAATGTTTTTCTGTAGAGGTGGCACATTTCTAGCATTTGGATCAAAATTTTGGGATAAAAAGGTATTTCCATTGAGCCAAAAATCAAGAAATTTGTATCCTTTCCTTACCCTAAAAAATTGATTTTCAACCATATTTCTTTGTAACAGAGATCCCTACTTTATAAAATAGAAAAAAGTTTGACACGGCTACATCAAAATAAGTAAAGCCTCACCTCATAACTCATCAAAAATTGCAATTCAAGCATTAAAAAACTTTTATATTGATCATCTCTACTCGAACATTACGATTGTGAAAAAAAATTAAGATTTCAAGTTATAAAAATAGTGTATATTGTAACAAATTATTTAGACAGTATATTTTGCCCCAAAAATAAGTGTTCATAGATCTCAAAATCTATATCAGTTTTTTAGCTCCAAAATTTATTGTCGGTGTTGGAATATTTTTTAGAGCTATCATGGAGATTTCCATTGCCGAATGTACTTTTCGAACATAGATTTTAGGTGAGGTTTTATTTTGTTTTCATAAAGCCTACATCATAAAAACTTCATTCTTACCTATACGTGCATTTTCCAACGTGTCTAGTTTTCATAGGGTTGGAGCCCTATTTATTAAGGTAGGGGTGCAAGCTTATGCACCTTCCACTTATTTGGATGGTGTAGATTTTTTTCCCAACCCCATGCGGGAAATTGGAGCACGGGGAGCCCTGGTTACAGTAGTGCAATTTTCACTTACCATATAACGGGATTTTGCTTAAATTTAAGGGAGACTTTGAAAGAATGATTCATGTGATCTAGCCAGAGTATATAATAATTTTTTTTTTGTTTTTCAATATTTTTTCTATTCTTCGTAGTCTAAATCACATACAATTGGTCCTTTTATAATAAAACAACTCCGAATAATAAAAAAATACAATAAGATCTCAAGAACTTGAAGCCATTCAAACCATCACTTTTCATTAACAAATAAAAGAAGACAACCTATGCTTGGGCATGAGGAAAGCAAATAAAACAAATAAGTAAGAAACAAAAGAGGGTGTTGGAGATTATCTCAACCGGACTTCTTACACCCCACACCAAGTCACCACATTCCGATGGCGCATGATCTAATGGTTAACTTTCAATCTCAACCGAGAAATCAAGTTTGAACAAGCCACACTAATGGAACATGAACCTCTTATTGCAAAACTCAAAATTCCTAGATAAATCCCTTAGTAACTTAGTTTGAGAGAGATATGTCCTCTTATTACCATAACCCTACAATCGACACCCCCAAAAGAGAGATGAGAGATTAAGAGAGATAAGATATATGAAAGAGAGAGAGTGGGGGGTGCCCCCTTTGGGCTTTCAAGAAAGAGAGATGAGTTACTAAGTGGGGCATGCCCCTATGGTAGGATGAGAGAGAGAGATGGAAAATTATAAGTGTAAAGATTTTGGGTAGAGACAATCTCTTTTTATGGCGCTTTAACAAGATTAAGGTTTTTTAGGGTTTCTTTGTCTTGTTATTCACATGAGATTTAATATGAACCATTGATCTTGGGTGACTTGTGGAGTAAAAGATCTAAGCTCTCTATTCCATAGATGGGTTCTTATGGAAGGTGCTAGACCATTATCCCCTACTTCCTAAACTATTTTCCCATCAAGTAATTTAAATAAGAAATTAACATATCATAATATTATCTTTTTTTATTTTTATACATAAGCCTTCTCACACATTCCAAAATATTAATCAAATATTCCTCAAGGCTTCAAACTTTCCAAAACAACACAAAACATTCTCTTAAGCTTTAAAGCTTGAATATCAAATAGGAAGATGCCATAGGTGGGGCATGTCACCCATGGTGGTACATAATGCGCCCCACCCATCATACAATGGTGGGCTCAAAAGATCTATTGGGCCACCCATGTATATTAAGTTAATTTTAAAATTTTAGAACTATATAAACTCATTATTTAAATATGTAAATCGTTATAAAATCAATAAGTCCATTTTTTATAAATCCAAGTTTGATAAATAAAATAGATTTAAAAAAATTCAAATAACAATTCTAAAATTAACTATAATTAAAATAAAAACAAAAATTAAAACTTCAATGGTAAAAGATCCATATGGTCTAGGAAAATATCCATTGGGACACTTCATGTCCAACCACGAACTACGAATCACACATGCTTTCTCAAACGGATCCAGCATCGCCTATGACCCACAGTCTATGCAAGGGATCATTAGTGGTTCACCAAAGTTTAACCAATGAGCAATGGGTTACAGCCCCAGTGTATGGATTTCAGGTCCCCATCTGGAGACGAAACACAATGTCATCATGACCAGATGTAATTCATAGCTCAATGGTTTACATGGGGCATATCTCGCACATGCACACGCTTCACCTTGAAAAGTTGTACGTTTTTCTGAAAATTGTTGTAGATATACGTCGTGCGATGGCACAAATGATAAGGTTTTGACCCGTCTCTAAAGGCCTACATCACACACAAGGGTCACGCAGTCCATCAGCTTACTCATCTGGACATACTCCGACCTCATCGAAAAATAATCCTTATCGGTACAATTCTTAAAGCCCAGGCAACATGGGTTTTTCCCAATCAGACTGACCTAGCACGTCAAACAAAGTATATAAGGCTGGACTGACCTAACACGTCAAACAAAGTCTAAAAGGGCCAGCCTTTCATGAACAAGTTAGGCTCCTTGATAAAGACGCAAAACTTGGTGAAATAAATTAAACCAAACCATTCGCACAAAAATTAGAGGTTTTTTTTGGAGAGAGGAAGACTCGGTTTTAGAGAGAGGAAAAGAGACATCAGATCGTTGAAAAATTCTGGAGGACCAAAGGGTTGCAAAGAGAGAGGAGGCTCAAAATCCCATTCCCATATCTCAAGAATGGTTCAGAAGCCGAGGAACGGCTTCACCATCAAAGAGAGGAATCGTAGAAAATTGGCAAATTCACGCTTTGGCGATCTTCTGGCTCCCAAATTGCCGATTTCTAATGCTTCTATGGGGAGCTTTTATTTGTTCATAAGAGAGAGTGAGCGAGAAAGATGTGTGGGTCAAGATTTATATTAACGGGTTTATGATGAATGCAATAAATTTATCATTTAACGCCTATTGATTGCTTTGGATGTTTGAGTTATTTGATTTGTGGTTTGTGCAAATTTTTAAGAAATGCAGAATTTTGAGTTTCGTTGAAATAAACATTTTAAAAACAAATTGTCAAACCAAAAAACTTGTGAAGAAAAGAAAATTAGGTTTTCTTTGAAAATATCAACCAAATTTGCAGGCTAAGCAGGTGCTCTCTCATTCTCCCTTGTCGCAATAGATTTTAAGGCATCTCTCTCTCTATTTCAAAACGTCACAACACTCAGTGAAATTTTCAGGCTAAGCAAGTTTCCTCTCTAGATTTCTCTCTTATTCTTCTTTTCATCTCTCTAAAGTTTTAAGAATTACAGATTTGGATTTCCACCATTTTTTAGCCATTTCATAGATTCCCTCCACTTGATACAAACCTTTTGGCTCCAAACTCTCCCGCAATGGGTTAGCTTTCTCTTAAGATAAGGGATGGCACAACCTGATTCAAAAGCCACATGACCATCTACTCCACCATCCTCAATGCTATGCTTCTCTTCTCTCTACCCACCAACCCCTTCAAAGACCAGATCTTCCCTTTACATTCTCATTAAACCCCCTTCTCATGGGCTTTGTTGAAAGAATTAAACCCCCTTCTCATGGGCTTTGTTAAAAGAAAAACCTATGTGATTTTTTACCGAGAAATATATATTTTTATTTTATTTTTTTTCTTCTTCACCTTTTTCTTTTGGCAAAAGATCCCTTGCATGTGGTCTCTATTATAATAAGATAAATTTTAAAATGAAATCAACATAACAATAAAACCAATATTTTAACAACTTGATGTCATTGAAACAACTATGCACTATGCTTGAAAATAAAAGATAAGATTGCAATAAACAAAAAAAGAAGAGTACCGGAGATTACCTCAACCGGGCTTATCATACCCCACATCGAGTCACTACCATCCGATGGATGGGATCAACGATCTAGCTTCAATCTCGAACCGAGAAAGCAAATTTCGGTCAAGCCACACCAATAGAACATGAACCCCTTTGATCACAAACTCAAACCCTAAGTGAATTCTCTTAACTACCTAGTTTAAGAAAAATGGATTATCTTTTTGCTAAACCCTAAAACCCTTAGCCGTAAATCCATATTTGAGACATAGGAGAGAAAAACTTCATAACCTAAACTCTTATGTTCTTTCACAATGTGAGAGTACCCTTAGGTTCTTTCACAATGTGAGAGAGAGATCAAACAAGAAAGAGTGGTTCTTTCACAATGTGAGAGAGAGATCAAATTAGAGAGTAGTGCGTGCCCCTTTTTGGGATATGAGAGAGAAATATGGAAATTAGGAATAATAGATAAGGTGTAGAGGGGATATGAGAGAGAAATATGGGAATTAGGTATAAGAGATAAGGTGTAGAGATTTTGGGATATGAGAGAGAAATATAGGAATTAGGTATAAGAGATAAGGTGTAGAGATTTTTTTGGTAGAGACAATACATTTTTATAAGTTTTGAATAAGATTAGGGTTTCTTAGGTTTTTCCTTAATTTGTCTCTTCTTGTGACATTGAACATAGACCGTCAATCAAGGGTAACTTGTGGAGTGAGAGATCTGAGTCATCCATTCCATAAATGGGTCATAGATCTGAGTCATCCATTCCATAAATAGGTCATCAACATTATGCAATGTGTATGAACCATTATCCCCCTTTCGTAAACAATTTTTCCATCAATATATTTAAATAAAATAAATATCATGCATTCTATAAAATTGCACGATCCATGTCACATATTCCATAAGGATATGTCAAATAATATCAAGTAGATAAATACTACCAAATATAAATAAGATAAGATCCATATCAATTCAAATTGACCATATCTCTTTAAAACAAACTTGCTACAAAATAGATAAAGCCATGGTCAATGTATCCCTTTCAATATTTGACCACATGCCACAAGTCAAACTAACCTTATCTTAAAAGTAAACAAGAGAATCCAAAGAGGGTGGGGAGTGCCACCCTTTTGCGGCACATGTGAGCCCCCACCCACATGCCCCATGGTGGGCCCATATGCACTATGGGCCCCATAGAATATTATAAAAAAATATTATTTCTAAAATTGAATCAAACAATTTAAAATATATATTTCAATTTTTACAACTTTGTAAAAACAAAAATCACAAATAAAATATTGAGAGATTCATAAAAATTCAAATAATAAAAACTAAAATAATTTCAATAATAAAATGAACACAATTAAATTAATATGATGGAAAAATGATCTATATGGTTTTAGGAATCCAATTTGTAATAAAGGGATACTCCAACTTCAACTGTGGACTACAGACCACACTAGCTTTATCGAATCGACCCAGTGTTTCCCATGACCCACAGTCCAAGTAGGGGCTCATTAGCGGGTCACTAAAGTCAGGTCAATGAATCAAGGGGTCTCAATTCTAGTCTGTGGATTACAGGTCCTCCCCTAGAGACGAGTTAAGGTCACCATGATCTGATGCGACCACAGCTCTATGACGCATAGGGGTACCTCTCGCACATGCAAACGCTTCACCCGAAGGTGGATATCTGGCTTTCCCAAACGATCTATCAATATGCATGTATGCATGCCATGTGATGGAATATGGATGAGGTTTTGGCCCCTATCTTAGTAGGCCACCATCACACACAAGGGTCACACAGTCCCTCGACTCACTCATCTGGGCATGTTTTCTGACTTCATCAAGGGCTAACCCATAAACCCTCATCGGTTTGTTCTTCATGCCTAGGTAACATGGTTTTTTCCCAACCGACTGGCCTAGATCGTTAAGCACAGATCAGTATCAGCAAAGCATTGTTTGCTTAGTATGGTCCACGAGGGATCACACTCCCACTGAGTTCATGTTCCACTATATCATTTCCTTTGACAAGCACTCGTAAGGCTTTAAAAGCCACAGAAACCCAACATTTGTACCCTAAATCTATGAACTCAATAGTTTACCGTCTGAGTTTAAGCCTTACATGGAAGCTCAACTACCCACCAAAATGCCCCAGTTGATTCGATCTCTCGGCAAAGAAAAAGGTGTGGGTTGATGGCATCAAGAATACTGTGAGAGAATGGAAATCGGGCACCTGTGAGCCTCGGTTTCCATCTTTGTGCCAAATCAATAAAGGGAAAAGTTTACATAGAGCTGAGGCTCTAAACAATCAAATTGGAGCCTACCACAAAAATTTCATCAGAAGATGTTGTTTTGATGCCCAAATATCCTAAAATTGATCATCTCGACATCAAGATGAATGGACATGAGAAAAAAATAGATTTTAAGTTTTGGAAATAGTGTATTTTTTAACGCATTTTTGGGCAGCCAATTTTCAAGATTTTCAAGTTTTCACGGATATGTCGATCTACACTATTTTTAAGCTTTAGACTTCATAAATAAAGACAAAAATATATTTTAATGCTACCACAAATATTTCCAATATTGAAACCACATTTCTCGACACTATTTGAAGGTAGGCTCTAATTTGATTGTTTAGTGCCTAGGCTCTATACAAACCGCACCCATCAATAAAACCATTGACTTATCTCAATCAATCCTTACCGTCCAAAGTATTGGACAGTGAAAAAGGCTGCCACCTTAGTTATTTTGATAGGGCTGCAGCCCTATCAATAACAATTTCCTAGTCATTTTGATAGGGTTACTTTTGGGGTGGACCTTAAGGACGTAGAAATTGCACTTATTGGAAGAAAAGAAACTTAAAATTTTCAAATTTCAATAAGCATTTGGATATTTTTGGGGGAAAGCCAATTTCCTTTCAAAGGCACGACTTTAGCAACATTTTGTGACCCAAGTCTTAGTTTTTAAGGGATGGATAGATGAGGCTATGTTGGGCCACTTAGCCCACTAACAGCCCTAGCTCAACATCCTATATTATTTTATGTTCACGCACATACACATAGTGGCACGTACATTACACAAAGCTCTAATCATTTATATATTTTTCGCTTAATTTAATTAGTTTATCAAGATAAAAAAAATTTATTTTTCAAATATTCTTAAAAAAAATATCTATTACATCTATTTATTTCAGAATCACCAAGTATTTTTAAGAAAAAAGAAAAGACTTTCAGTTCCTAAACAAATATACTTGATTGTCCAAAAATTGGACAGTTTATGTTCAAGCCTATCAAGTGATTTTTTTAGTGACTTATGAAGTGAACCATTTTATTTTATTTTATTTATTATTATTTTTTTTTGAGATTTGGTGGCACAAGTTGCATCCCTAACCTTTGAGGGCGGGAGAATAATCCTAGCAAGGTTTTTCTCGAGGAAACAAAAATATACATTGGAAAAGTATACAAGGAGACCACTTATCCGTGATATAAAGTCATCACAATTAATCTTGACCATTGGATGTGAAATGTGATGGCTGCATTTGTTTTATTGAACAGCTCAAACTTCAAAAGAAATTTTCTTGAATTTTTGGACGCATCCTACATATTAGATTTCACATTGGATAGTTGTAAGTAATTGTGACCTCCTTGTATCAAAGATAAATGGTCTCTATACATTCTCATATACATTTGGCTACCTCAATAGTATTAAATTTGTTATGAAATATATTACCGTAATATTTTGAAAAAAATAATGTAGATAAAGAATCGTGACCTTATATTTGAGAGAGTTTTTAAGAGACAGTGGAATTCATATCTTAGAAAGGTAAACATATCTTAGAAAGGTAAACCATGAATACTTTTTGAGTGCAGTTTGCATACGGACGCATCCGTAGGTGTAGAGGAAAGGTGCACCTTCAAATTTTATCATGATATATAATTTTAATGTAAAATGTTCTTAGGATTATCTCAAAATCTATTTTTATATCTAATTATAAAATTTTAAATTTTAAAAAAGTTTAAAATCAAGTAGATCTATAAACATATGAAAATCTTGAAAATAAACAGTGTAGATAATATGTAGTAAAATGCACTAATTATGAGACTTAAAATCTTTTTATTTTTCATAGCCATACATTTCGATGTCGACATGATTACTCAAAGGGTTTTTCAACATTAAAGCTACCTTTTCCGATGGATTTTTTAGGGGCATTCGTAGTTCTACATTATAAGGTAGCATCCTTATGTAAACTTTTTCCATAATTGTTTGCTATTTAGAAAGAAAGAGAGAAAAAAGAGAGATCCTTGCGGGGACATTGAGAAAGAAAATATGTTTTAATGCAAAGCCCCGTTCATACAAACATGCCACGTGCTTACTACTAGTGTCATCACAAATTACATTTTTTATATTGAAGAAAAATGCTAACAATTTCCTTGTATATACACTTTTGCTAACGAATTGTACACCAAAACACCGACACCCAAATCATCACGTTGTGGTTTTCATTTCGATACCATTATACTTACACTTTCAAAAAACTATCCCCTAAACTATTTGAAAAACTAGGAACAATAGGTATGGGCATATCTTCCCACGGAATTCCGTAAAAAAAAAATTGTATGCTAGGACACAGTTTCCATGAGTCTATGTAGAAAAGAGCCACCTCTTAAAATTTTATTTTTGAGATGGATTTTTAGACCTATTTTTTAATGACATATAATCTCTAACATGGAGATCATGAATATAGAAAAATAAATAGATTTAAAAAACTAAAAATAGTAATTTTATAAAGAAATAGTTTGGACAGCTAATTTCAATTGTTTTTAGATGGACCACCCATTTGCACCCATCTTTAAGATAGATGTTTTATATCTTGAGAGACACAAGTGCAGAAATGCAATGGTCTAATGCAATGGTTGTATCATAGAGCAATGATCTAATGCAATGGTTTATAGAGCAATGATCTAATGCAATGGTTGTATCATAGTATAATGCAACGACACTTCTAGAAAACCATGTTTATGGTATTTGTATGATCTCAAATTTTACACACACACTCTCTTCATCTCAATAATCAATCCCCCTAAAAAAAAAGAGTTCAATTTGAACACTAGATATGGTCAAAATGAGTCCCCTCTAAAAACGAATCTTGACCATTTATTTTGTGAATTTCAAGATCTTAGTCTTTATAAACTTAAAATCATTTTTTTTCTTTTTGAACATTGTTCTTCTAGTGGTAATAAAGCCATCCTAAAAATTTGGAAATCAAAAAATCCTTCTAGGGCTTAGATCTGAGCATCTCACCAAAATGAACGGTCAAAAAAAATATTTTCTAGGTTGTGTTCTCAATTTTTTTTTTTTTTTGTGATTGTTCATTATAATGAAAAAAGTGTATATTTCAAATTTTGGATCAAACAAATGGCCATAAAATGGTTTTTTAAGGTTGTTGCGTCATATTACTATACAATGATTGCATGAAATCATTGCCCTCTTTTATAATAGGGTGCGGTTTGTATAGAACCGAGGCTCTAAACAATCAAAATAAAGCCTACCTTCAAATAGGGTCGAGAAATATGGTTTTAATATTGAAAATCTTTGTGATAGCCTTAAACTATATTTTTATCTTTAATTATAAAATTTAAAGCTTAAAGAAAAGGGTAAATTGAGCAAATCTATGAAACCTGAAAATCTTGAAAATTGACGGTCCAAAAATACGTTATAAGATGCACTATTTCCAAAACTTGAAATCCATTTTTTTTCTCATGTCCATGCATCTCGATGTCAAGATAATCAATTTGATGATATTTGGGCATCAAAATGACATATTTTAATGAAATTTTTGAGGTGGGTTCTAATTTGATTCTTTAGAACCTCGGCTCTATATAAACTTTTTTCTTTATAATATTAAGAAAAAGTATACAATTAAGGGAAAATATCGTCTTATCCCCTATTTTTAACTTCCATATCTCATGAGACCCAATAATTAAAAATATTACTTGTAAGCAAAAGGTCTCTATCTTTTCTATCTTACACCCCCTTGGACCCTTTTGACCATAAATTTTTTACCCAAACAAATACTAAAATGACACCCTATTCAAACTCTCTCTCTCTCTCTCTCTCTCTCTCTAAAACTTCATCTCTGTCTCTTCGATTCTCGGTGAGTTTAGCAGCCAAGGGGTTTAGCTTGAGCTCGAACACGAGCACAGCTTCTTATGTGTGTGAGAGAGATTGAGTTTAGAGAGAGAGAGATGGAGTTTAGAGAGAGAGATGAAGTTTAGAGATAGAGAGATGGAGTGAGTTTTAGGGAGAGAGATGGAGTTTTGAGAGAGAGAGAGACGATGATGTGTGAGAGAGAGAGAGAGATGGAGTTTGGGTTTTAAATAGAGATGGAGTTTTGAGAGGGAGAGAGACGATGATGTGAGAGAGAGATGGAGTTTTAGAGAGAAAGATATAGTCATTTCATAAGTTGTTGAGGTCAATAATACATGGTCAAAAGGGTTTAAAGGGTTGGAAGATAGAAAAGAAAGAGTCATTTTGCTTACAAGTAATATTTTCAATTTTTTGGTCTGATGAGATATATCAATTAAAATAAGGATTAATATGATATTTTTCTTACAATTAACATTTAAAAAAAAACCCTTTTATTCCCTAACCAATTCTTGCAATGGTCTCAACCAATAGTTTAAAAAGCGGATCGGCGACTTGGATCGGGCACCTAAAAAACTGATCCGAAACGGCGAATCGACGATCCGGATAGGGAATCCGCTGAATCGGTGGGATTAAAGCTTCAAAAAAATCCAAAAAAATTATTAAAATTCATTATAAATATTTTTGTTTAGGAATCCAATAAGAAATGAGGGTACTACATTATTAACTTTCATTTTTTTCATCAATTTGTGAATATTGAGACGCTTTTTCCTTGTATAAACTTATGTTAACTATTAAATTTGCATCACATAAAAGAAAAATCATTGAAATATCATAGATAAAATATATAATTATGCATGGACTATTATAAAGAGTAGACTAATCAATGAAAGAATGGCCATTAAAATCTCTTTTTGGCGAAAAACCCTAATCCTCTAAAAAAATCTAAATTATTACAGCCTAACTAAATATAATCCAAAATTATTAAAACCTAACTAATTATATTATTATATAATGAAATTATAATTATTAGTTTACATTTTATGATTATTTTATTAGACAAATAATAACAAATTAAAAATATTTTATAATATTATATAATTTAAAATGTATTATTGACAACTGTAAGAAAAATAGTACATTACATGATTTATAATGTAAAAATTAATAAATAAAATAAAAGATTTGGTTATCAATATCAAAATTAATAAAGTACGTACAAATTTTTGGAAATAACACTTCAATTTTTCAAAAATTTATTTTTTTAGGTTTCTATAATAAATTTAGTGAAATAGATTGTTAGTAGAAAGATAGAGATTTCAAATAGAATAAACTTTTTATTTTTTATTTTTTTATGCTTTTCATATTATTTTAAAAAATAATTATACCACTATATACAACAAAAATTAATTGCTATACAAAAAAGTAACTTTTTTATTTTTCATTTTTTTATGCTTTTTATATTATTTACAAACATATTTATTCAAAAACTATACAACACAAAAATGTAACAACTCACAAGGGGACTCAACCTTGAGACATCACATGAAGAAGCAAATGTTTTAACCACCACACTACCTCATCACATGTGGTTATAATTTGCTGATCGATAGAATATATTTACATTTCCATTTCATTTAATGATGTTTGGTAATTATCCCACATCGAAAGATGGGTATTCAACTTTGGTATATAAATACCTATGTAATATGAATTAAAATATTTGTGTATAAATATTGGGGCAACCTCACACGTGCGTGTCGCACCCTTGTCGGGGCTGAATCGGATGGGAACCCGGCGGTTCTTCCCTAAAACCGAGCGGTTTCCGGTTTTGTACTGGAACCGGCACGGGCTGTGCCGAGTCCCGAGACTCGCCGATTTTTAAAACACTGGTCTCAACCATAGTTATTTTTTTCTCGTGAGAGCTCTTTTTCGGCATTGATTCTCCATTGCTCTAGCTAATTTACGGACCATGGTCGTTATTATTGTGGATTATGGAAAAAACTTTAGCGTTTTTTTTTTAATAGATGACAAAACTTCAGCATATAGGGGGCAACACCACTGGCAACTGGCCAGGCTAAGTAGAATAAAATTAAAACATAAAATAAAAACAAAGAGGATTGGGCCAGGTCGAACAGGGTCAGCCTTGGCCCAAGTACGACCTAGCCTTGCCCTTTGGCCTTGCTTGCTCAGCCTAGCCTGGCCTTGGGGTCACATTTTGACTAGGCTGGGCCCGGCCACCCGGCTGCCAACCCTAGAAAAAAGTAGTTTGATCCTCATTGTTATGACTTGAAAAGTCTAAGTGTTTACTGGAGTTTAAGCATATCCCACAAATGTTTACATCATTTTTGGCCTCAAATTTGGACAAAGTAATCAGTTCTTTGGCATGGGATTTGTATTATTATAGTTTTATTAGTAAGCATAATTGTCGACCTAGAAGTTAGCAAGTGACAATGAGCACAATGACAAACATGGCGTCCAACCATTTTAAGAACTACAATTTAAGATGTAAATTCGCTCTTTAAGAACTGCAATTTGTTTTATCATTGTCTTAATAAGAACTACCTCATTGTTACCCACCACAAAATAATTATATTAAAAAAAAAAAAGTCACAAGCATGAAAATGTTAGTGTGTCGAGGCATAAACTAAGTGAGAGAGAGAGAGACCGACTTGCTCGAATATGTTATTCCTCACTCCCAAACATCTTCTCATAGGTGAGGACCTTTACTCATGACTATGCATTTTCTATGGTCAAGAGAATTTTAGTATGATGAAATTCAAAAAGAGGGCCCAACATGAAAATATGGGTGATTGTACAGTTTTATCAAAGGGTGCAGTTGGCATACGGATGCATCCGTAGTTGTAGAGCTAATGTTGAATTTATGTGGCCTTATGAGAGCTTCTATGAACATTTTATATAGTGGAACTTAAACTCAGTGGGAATGTAGTCATTTTGTGGACCATACTTGGCAAATGTTATTTGCTGATACTCGGATTAGGCTCAATGAGCTAGGCCAGCCGAGGTTTGGAAAAACCCAAGATACCTAGGCGTAGGGATCTATTGAGAAGGGTTTAGTGAGTTATCCCTTAATAAAGTCGGGGTATGCTCAGATGAGAGCCAAGGGATTGTGTGGCCCTTACGTGTGATGAATAACCTTTAGAGACAGGGTTAAAACCCATCGTTATATCATCACATGGTATGTACATAGATAACCGTTTGAGATTCACCAATGAAGGTGAAGCGTGTACATGTGCGAGCGATTACCCCTATGTACCATAGAGTCATGGTTGAATCATAGTCTGGAGGACCATGATTTTTGTTTTTAGGGGAGAACCTGAAATTCATAAACTGGGAATGCGTCCTTAATCTATTGGCTGACTTTGGTGGTCCAATCATGAGCCCCCGCAGTGGATTATAGGCCATGGGAACTGCTGGGTCAGTTTGAGAAAGCTAAGCGGATCGTGATTCGCAGTTAAAGGTGGGGTGCTTCCATGTATTGATAATTTCTTAGATCTAACGGATCTGATTCCCATCAAAATTAATTAATTTTAATTAATTTTATGTTATGTGACTTTTAGAACGTTTATTTAAATTTTTGTGAATTTTATTTTTGTCATTTGGATTTATAAATTAAGAAAAATTAAATTTTCAATCTTTTAAATAAAATATAAGATTTAAAAATTCTAAATATGAAATAAAATATTTTCTAAAAATATATAGGACATCCATAAAATAAGGGGTCCAAAATTTAAAAAGATGTGGATTAGGTGGGATCACACGTGGCCACCAAAAGGGGGCACGCACCACCCATGTAATATTATTAGAAATAATGTTCATCCTTTTTTGTTGGCTTATCTTTTTATGTATAAAACTTACGTGATAAGGTTGAATATTTGAGATATTTACTAACTCTTTCAATCAATATTGGTTGATCTAATAATTAAGGATCGGATATATTAAAATATTAGTTTTCCTTATTTGATTGAAATAGATTTAGGAAATGGAGGATAATGCTCCAATATCTTTGAATCTTGATGGTGGATCAAAGAGATGGATGACTCAAATCTCTCACCCACAAGTCTCCTTAGATCGACAGTTGAGATTTGACTGTACAAATTAAGGCAAAATCTAGGTAAAAAAAATCTATAAAAGAATGTCTCCCCTCATAAAATGAGATACATATACTCTTCTCTCTCTTTAAGAATCATCTCTTCCTATCCCAAAATTTAGCTCTCTCTAGAAAAGGCTTTGAATTATCAAAGGAGGCATGCCCCAATTTTATCTCTCTCCAAGTTGCACCATGTTTTTGTAGCACGCATCACCTCTGATCTTTATAGGTGACAAATCTTTATGGGTGTAAACCCTTGTTAGTAGATCTCTCCCTCTCTCTTCATATGCATCTCTCATCTCTTTAAAATCAAGCTAAGAGGCTTGATCAAGAGTAAGTCATTGAGTGGATTTTGCCACAGCAGGAAAATCAACATACCGATCGTAAATCCCGAGCACCATCAGAAGGAGGAGACTCAGAGCGGGGTATACTAAGCCCGATTAAGGTAATCTCCGACAATTTTACCTTTTTAAATATTTACTTATCTTCCCATAAATCAATAAAGTCTAGTTTTGTTTCTTGAATAAATAATTGTATTTGAAGATGTAGCAATTGAGAACCGATTTTATTTTCATTTTATTTATTTCAAGAGTGGTTCGATTATAATTGGACATTATAAGTGATCTTGCCGGTGTAGGGGTAAAGGACTTTTTTTTTATCTACATCGTGCTTTTTCATAAAGTACTTTTAAGGTGCACCTTCAAATTTTACCATGGTATATAATTTTGACGTAAAAAGTTATTAGAATTATCTCAAAATCTATTTTTATATCTAATTATAAAATTTTAAATTTAAAAAATGGTTAAAATCAAGTAGATCTATAAACATATAAAAATCTTGAAAATGGATGGTGTAGATAATATGTTGTAAAATGCACAATTTCTGATACTTAAAATCTTTTTATTTTTCATGGTCATACATCTCGATGTCGAGATGATTAATCAAAAGGTTTTTCAACATTAAAACTACCTTTTTCAATGGATTTTTGAGGTGCATCTATAGTTCTACATTATAAGGTTGCATCCTCATATAAACTTTTTCCTTTATCAAATGATGGTGGAGAATTCACAACCAACATAATTCTTTTTGGGTAGAGGATCTTGAAGAAAAATATGGGACAGATGTTTCTTATGGCTTAATTAAAAGTTCGAGGAATAAGTCAATTTTGTCTCAATTTAGAGAGGTATGGACTATGATAGGCTTATATACTTGAGACATTTTTGAAAAGTGATTGGGAATGGGGAAAATATTTTGCTCTAATTTGATAAATGGCTTGGTGACTTCTGTTCTTGGAAGTTTTCGCCAAAGTTACTAACCAAATAGCTTCTGTTAAATAGGCTAGTGGGGTTTTTCTATTGGGCAAGCTTTTTATGCTTCCCGTACAATATAGAACTTATATACTTCCCCTTATCCAACCGTTCATTCTAAATTATATATTTTACCTGATCCAACTATTCATTCTAAATGGAGGGCTAAGATTGCCCCAATCACAACGTCACGTCTCTACACTATTTTATTTTTAATCATTTTTATATAAATTATTTTCACACCAAATATTGGGAATCCAATTGTAAAAAAATATTTTAAAAAATATTCTCAATAAAATAAATAACCAAAATACCCATGAAAGTTTTAATGAGTATTTTGGTCATTATATTTTATCAAAAAATTATTTTTAATATTTTTGTATAGGTGCGCCTCAATGAGAATATGGCATGTATTAAATTTTTTATTCATACAATTTGTATAAAAAAATAAAAAATAAAATACTCTAAGGCATCAAATCTAATATCAAACTGTGAGTTGCTCACTTGATCAAAATTGGACAGGTAGATCTTCCATATTGTAGGGGAAATATAGAAATATTTCTCTTTTCTACTAACATTGTTTGGTCTTTACCTCGTAGGCACAAAAGAGTTTGAATTGGATTTATTTATAAGTACCAAACTCTTGCGGAAATGCTTCAAATCGGTAATATCTCACCAAACAAAGAAGATATAATCACTTGAGATCTTAATCACTTTGGAGTCTCTCAGATAAGTCAACCTATTATATCTTCTTTTGTGATAGTAGTAGACAATTAAATGTTAGTCTCTTCAATATTAAAAAGATTTATGTACCTTCAAATTTTCAATTATTCTTGTGGATTTTGTGCTAAGATAAACTAACTCTTGTTGATAACCTGCAAAAACGGGGTTTTCTTATAACCAATGTCTATCTTTTTTGCAAAGCTTATAATGGCACGGGCCAACATATTTTCCTTGATTACTCCTTTGTGGTGAGTCTATGGCATTGGGCTCATCAGTGCCTAAACATGTCAATACGTATGACAGAAAATACTAGTTAGCCTTTGCACTAATGGATTATTCCAGGTATTTCAAAGATGGGTGTGGAGATCAATTTGGGTGAATATTTTTTGGGGTACGTGAAAAGAAAGAAACAAAAATATATTTAAAGGTTTGAGCACTGATACTTCGATGCTGAAATTCAATATCTTGGTATTGGTCGCAAATTGGTTTTTTATACATACAGGTGCTAAATTCATCCCAAAGTCAAATCATTGTGAAATCTAGGGTTGTGACTAATTTATCTTCTCCTAGATTAAAGCAAATGGATGTCGTTTGGACACCGCCACTTGCCAATGCATACAAATTGAATTTTGATAGAAGCTTTTTTGGAACCCAGGTGCAACTGGTTTTGGTGGATTGATAAGAGACCATATGGGGCATGGTATTCGTTCATATTTTGATCATTGTGGTGTTACTACAGTTAATGAAGCTGAAGCTAGAGGCATTTTGGAAGGCATTAAACTCTTGTCAAGATTTGAGGGAGCGAAGATCATAGAAGGGATTTAGCAGATATTATAGCTTGGAGTAAAGGGAAAGTTATTGTTCCATAGAGGCTGACTATAATTTTTTCATGAGATATGTGATATTCTTAAAACTACAACTGCTGAAATCTGTCATGGCTAGTGGGAGGCTAATACCGAAGCAGATTGTCTTGCAAAATAAGGAGTACATCAATCTTCATTAATGATTACTTCCTTCCAATGACTTTATCTGTACCTTGTAATTTGCTTCTTTTTAAGTGGAAATTCTTTGGTAATGTTTAAAAAAAAGATGGCCCAACCCAATACGATAATAGAGGTAAGATGAAGGTGGGTAAAAATGGGTAATAAGGGATTTATGTTTTCCATAAAATGGTAGTTACAACTTACAAGTGATCTCACGACCATGATGTTAGGTCTCATTTCAAACCGACTTAAAGGGATAAACTTTCTACGTGGTGCTACCAAGATATGTGAAATGTTTTCAGTCATTTGAGTATATGGTTAGATGGGCTGCGGGCAATGAATGCTTTTAGAAATTAGATCACGATGAAAATTTTCAAGGTTTGTGTATCTCTAAAAATAAATAAAATTAATAAATTGGAAAAAATAAAAGGATTAAATTATCTTAAAAATTTTAGGGGTATTTTGGCTATTTATTTCTATCATGTTATTCTTTATATAGTTTTTCGAGATCCAATATAGAAGTTCTAAATTTTGAGCCCAATCTAATGTATAAAACAAATGACAAAATTAAAATATTATATATACTCTCAGTTATCTAATCAAAATTAAACAGTTTAGAGTGAAAGTGTTTTTACCATAAAAACATCCCCATTTTTTAACATTTAGCTTGGTGCCAACCCAAGAGCTCATGTAGATCGGACGGCTTAGGAACACCAGTAACATGTATTTCTTATATAGGTGGTGCCACATAGAAAGTTTACCTGTAATTGGAAACAAAAGTAGGAAAAATTTGGTTGAGGTTCAAGTATTAGCAATTATTTTGTTTATTTCTCAAATATTTTCAAGTATTTTTTAAAAAATTTCTCCATAACTTTTTGTTGTACCAGTATTCTCCTCATTCTTTCCTTTGTCATTTCTCTACCTTTTTCTTATTGTTTTCCTCAAAACTTTATGCTACTTCAGTTGTTACCTGTATAGAGAAACTGGGATCAGCCTATTTCCATTAAGTAATACTCATTTTTTTAAGAAAAATATTTAAAAGTAATATTGTAACAATTTATACAGTCCATTTAAGTTAGATGGTGTGGATTTGACGTGTTAAAAGTCTTATCAAATTTTATTACTAAAAATATATGCCAAATATGCAACTTTACTTCTAGTTGCTACCTTACATAACCCATACCTTTTTTCTTTAGAAAAAAAAAAAAGGAAAGAAAAGAGAAAGCATCTAGAGTGCAATAGCGCATCTTGGTTCAAGATTGGTCGTGAGATTGACTTAAAATCAAGAATTGGAATTGTTATTTTTGATGTCTTCTTGAAATCTATAGATATACATTGAGAACATGTATTTTTTCAAAGAATTGTGTATAATGAGACCATTTACTTTTGGTACAAGAATGCCACAATTACTTACAACCATCCAATGTGAAATTTCATGGCTTGGGTGTGTCATAAAGTTCGAAAAAATTTCTTTTGAACTTTGAATTTGGTCAATGAAATAAATGCAGCTACCCAATTTCACATCTAATGGTCAAGATTAATTGTGACCACTTTGTACAAAAGGTAAATAGTTTCTTTATATACTTTCCCATAGACTCAATTTATGGACTATTACAACAATTAGTGGGCACACTAACCTCTACCATCTACTACTTAGCTTCTAGCCCTGGGCATATAACAACATGACCATTATCAAGATGCATTGGACGGTGATGAAAGTAGTGGGTCCATAAACGAATAAAGGAAAAAGAAAAGGAAAAGTTATTACTCCAAACTTAACGTATCCACTGTCCACTTATTGAACTGCCTTGAATATCTACGTGGTCATGGTGTTTCATGAGTACGTGGATTATATATAATACTTTGCTAGGCTGAAACTTAAAACCCGTGTATAAGGGTGGCAATGGGGCAAGCCAGCCTTAGTCCTGCCCTAGCCTAGCTTTTATCCCTATAGGGCTGGCCCAGTCCCAGGCCCAGGCCCAAGTCCAGTCGTGGTCTTGTTACAGTTGAGCCGGGCTGGACTGGCTAAAACTTAAGAGAAAACAATACCATTAAAAAAAAGAAAAAATGAGGGTCAGGCAGGGCTAAATTAGGCTAGCACCGGCCCTAACCCAGCTCTCGGGCCACAATTTGTAGCCCATGCCCTTATTTTTTTAGGGCCGGGACCCATTGCCAACCCTACCCTACCACAAAACCTTGTCACGAATAGTAAGTACAACTGAATATTCAAAAGGCAATAGAAACGAATAGTATATCTACTTGTATATGTTAAACATGAAATATCCGTAATTACGCAAAAAAAACAAGAAATATCCGTCATTATTTTTACGTCCTAGAACATTATGCCAAATTAAGTTTCAAAAATACTGAAAGAGGAAATTAAAATGGACAATTAAAAATATGAAAATTAGTTTATAGCAATGGTTTAAAAAATGGATTGATGACCCGAATCGGGCACCCAAAAAACCGATCCGGATCAGCGAATCGGCGATCTGGATCGGAAATCGGGTAAATCGGTCAGAATAAAGCTTAAAAAAAATCCGAAAAAATTATTAAAATTCATTATAAATATTGTTTTTTAGGAATTCAATAAGAAATGAGGGTACTCCATTAAGAATTTTCATGTTTTTGAATGAATATGCGAATATTGATATGTTCTTTCCCTGCATGAACCGCCATTCAGCATTTAATTTACATCACACAAAAGGATAAACATAGAATTATCATGGAATAAGTATATCAACATACATGGACTACAATAAAGCATAAAATTAATAACATATGATCTAAAAATAAAATGATAGACGACGTTATTGTTCTTCTTGGTCACGCTGGTGCCATTGATTGAATTCGTTTAACAATTCATTGATTCGATCTAAAAACGAATCATCGATATTAGCAGGCGTCTGACTATTCCCAAATCCCTGAGTGTTAGTGTTTTGATGTGTTCCCAATCTAAAATCCCCGAAGCTTATCCATCCTTCATGCTCACCTGCACTGTCGTGCTCATCCCTACACTGTTGTTGTTGGGACTCGATATGTGAATAATATGGCTGGGATAGGGTGGCCTCAGAATCATCATCTCTCTCATTTTCTCTTTGAATAATATGGATTAAAAAAAAAAATTAACAAATTTTCAAAAAAATCGATCATGGATTAAAAAAAAAATCACAAATTTTAAAAAATTTCTATCATGGATTATAAAAAAAAATTCGATCATGGATTAAAAAAAAAAATCACAAATTTTCAAAAAATTCTATCATGGATTACAAAAAAAAATTCGATCATGGATTAAAAAAAAAAAATCACAAATTTTCAAAAAATTCAATCATGGATTACAAAAAAAAACAAACAAAAAAAAACAAAAAATTCGATCGTGGATTACAAAAAAAGAAAACAACAATTCGATCATGGATTACAAAAAATTCAATCATGGATTACAAAAACTCTATCATGGGTTACAAAAAAAACGAAAAACAAAAAATTCGATCATGGATTACAAAAAAAAAAACAAACATTTCGATCATGGATTGCAAGAAAAAAACAAACATTTCGATCATGGATTACAAAAAATTCGATCATGGATTACAAAAAATTCTATCATGGGTTACAAAAAAAAACAAAAAACAAAAAATGCGATCATGGATTACAAAAAAAAAAAAAACAATTTGATCATGGATTACAAAAAAATCGATCAAGTATTCCAAAACAAAACAAAACAAAAAAAAATCCGTATGGGACTCGCCGATTCATTGTACGGGACTCGCCGATTCCGTACAGTGAATCGGCGAGTCACTGTGCAGAATCGTCCGGTTCTCTCTAGAACCCGATAATTCCTGTTTTTTTCGCCGATTCGATCCGTCCATGGCGATTCCCGAATCGAACCGAGCAAGTCGGTGTTTTTTTAAACACTGGTTTATAGATTATATTTGAACATTAAAAGTTAACACTTTGAGTTTTTCATCTTATATTAACAACTATTCAACATATAGTTTCCGACATATATTGCTCATAAACTACTTATAACGATAAACAATTTAATGAAATGACAACATCAAATTTTTAAGAACATATTCAACGTTATTAAAAATAGAGAAACTAGTTATAAGCGTAATTAAAAACCATTCAAAATTAATTATTTAATAACATAAAATATCTAAAATTGGTGGTAATTTTTAAATATTACAAATAATTTTAGATGCATAAAAAGAATCTAAAAATATATAGAAAATAATTTTCTACTCATAAAAAGTAATAAAAAATATTAGAGCATGTATAATATGCTCCCTCGAGAGCATATTTTACTTCTACTCCCTTGGTCAAAAGATGCACTTGGGAGAGTTTTTCAATTTGAATTTTTGGAAATTATTTAAGAATTACTCGATGATTTTTCTTAAAATAAATTGAAATTGATATTGAAATTTTCTAACACTTACATTTCACCATCAAAAAACAAGATAATTTCTATTTGATCTCGAGACATTGTTTTTTTCAACTGTACAAATGGTACAATTAGGAAAAAAAAATTTACTGAGATTATTCTATGGATTGAAGATGTTACATCCCTAAAATTTGGAGTCGTAAAATTAATTCTAAATTGGGTTTCATTTGAGGGTGTAAATGGAAATTATATTCCTGCAATAGCATAATGTATTTTGGCAAAATATAAAGCAAGTGAGTAGGGAGAGGGTTTTGGCATACGATTCAAATTTTGCTCCTCTCCTTCGCTATCTGGTTGGTTTGATTGGATCGATGAAGCAATAAATTTGTTACATTACCTTATAATGGAAAAGGTTTATTTGATTCAATTTAAATTGGTATTGCACCTCAAAATCTTGTTAGAAATATTTATATTTTGTATTATAAAGTTGCAATTAAAGGGTGAACACATGTCACAATGTTAAATGGGATCGACACTGAAAGAGAAAATAGGGCATGGAGTACGAGAATTAGGGTATAGTACTTGGGAACTACTAGGAGAAATCTCAAATTTTAGAAAATATTATAGAAAGGTGAATAGAGATAACGAGAGATAGTACGGTTTCAATATTTTTTAAAAAGAGCTGTTCACATCCGAAATTTAGAAATTTATGTAGGAATTAGTTAACTATAGCATGTAGGAAAACTATAATAGAGGAAAAAGTTTATATAAGGATGTTACTTTATAATTTAGAACTACGGATACCCCTAAAAACTCCATCAGAATTGGTAGTTTTAATGTTGAAAAACGTTTTGATTGATCATCTGGACATCGAGAAGTATGACTATGAAAAATAAAAAGATATTAAATCTTAGAAATAGTGCATTTTACAACATATTATTTGCACTGTCCATTTTCAAGATTTTCATATGTTTATAGATCTACTTGATTTTAACCATTTTTTGAAAATTTTATAATTAAATATAAAAATAGATTTTGAGAGAATCCTAAAAACATTTTACATCAAAATTATGCACCATAATAAAATTTGAAGGCACACCTTACCTCTACTCCTACGGATGCATCCGTACGCAAACTGCACCCTAGAGGGTAAAAGTTTATATAAGGATGCCATAATAGAGAGGGAAACAAAGAATAACAGGGGGATAAATAAAGAGATATTACAGTTCTTATGATTTTTGGAAAGAGTGATAGGCATCCTTAAAAAATTATTTATATTGAGCTGGCCCCACCTGTTTATTGGTTTCTTGATTGTTAACTTATTTTTACATTGTCTTTTTTTGACAAATGTTCAAAATTTTTATTGATGACTAAATAAAAGAGATTACATCAAGAGAAATCAAAAGCAAAGGCAACAAAGCACCTCCCTTAGCCAAAAAATTGGCAATGGAGTTAGCTTCCAGGTAAACATGGGAGAACGAGACAGAGAGAGGTCTGGTCAAATCCATTACTTACAACCACAAAGATCGTTACTCCCAAGGGACCTTATGTTCCAATTTACACCACTTAATGACATTCAAAGAATTGCCCTCAATCCACACATAGTCCATGATATTCTTTTGAATCAAAATTTCAACCCACACAACAGAGCCTTTAATTCAACAAAATTTGTTGTTTTGTCCCCAATCGGGCCAGCAAAGGAGAAGATCACACAAGCCAAGGAATCTCTCAAAAACCACCAATACCAGCCCTCCATGAGTTACCAAAGGAACTCCCATCAACATTGAGTTTTACCCCCCCCCCCCCTGTCGAAGGGGCAGTCCATAAACTCTTAGGTCTAGAGAGGGAGACACCAAGGGAAAATAAACTGCTAAGGTTAGTCATCACATCTACAATTGGAATGCCCCAGCCCTCATTGGTCACCGACAACCACAACCAAATAGAAACCTTGATTTTGGTAATAAGCTCCTCAAAGGAAAATGAATTCCCATCAAAGGTTCTTCTATTTCTCTCCTTCCATATTTTCCAAAGGATAACTCCTTTAGAAATCTTCCATAAAATCTTTCCACTGGCAGGCAAAAGAGAGATGGACATCCGAGAGAGAATTCCTTCCATTGAGTGAGGCATGACAAATACTATCCCAAGAGTGGAGAATAGCCAAGAACACACACGACTTGCAAAAGGACATTGAACAAAAAGATGTGGTACTGATTCCCCATCCTCTTTACATAAGAGGCATACATTGGGTAAAATTTTACCCCTTTTTATCAGATTATCAGTTGTTAAGATCCTATTCAACGATGCGAGCCAAATGAAACATTGAACCTTGTGAGGTATTGGCCACTTCCAAGCAGCAGCCACCTTGGAATTAGACCATCTGATTGTGTCATGGAAAAGCAAGTCATAGCATGACTTCACCGAGAAAACACCGTACTTTCCATCTCTCCGATGATCTCATCCTCAATATCCGTGGCAACAAATGTATTATCTAACAATTCCATGAGGGAACACTACTGAGATAGTAATTGATTATTCAACCAACCATAAGAAAGAAAGATACTCCAGGAACATTGCCTACCTCTTCTTTCTATAGCATCATGAATGGTTATAGTCGGTTGTCTTACCAATCCAAACAGATCAGGAAAGGCCAGTTTCAAAGGGTAATCCCTTGTTCACTTATGATGCCATAAGGACACTTGCATACCACAACCAACACTCCATCTAGAGTAGCCTGAAACAATCGGTCTGCATCTAAAAATAGACTTCCATACCTATAAAACCTTTCTTCCCAGCCACACCTGAAATCTATCAATTCCATATTTAGCTAGAAGAACTTTAAACCATAATTGGTTTTTTAGTTTTAGACTCCTCCACCACCATTTACACAAAAGTACTTGGTTAAACACCCTAACTTTTCTTAAACCTAATCCACCTTCTCTTTGGCATACAAACCCTATCCCATCTGAGCAAATGATATTTCCTCTCATTTGAAAAGGAACCCCATAAAAAATCCCTCATCATTGTTTCCAGTTTCCTTGTAGCCTCGGTAGGCATATTTATCAATGACATTTGGTACAAAGAGAGATTCGATAAACATGACTTTAATAAGGTAACTCTACCCCCAAGAGAGAGGTACTTATATTTCCATAAATCCAATTTTTTTTTAACTCTGTCAAGCACTATATCCCAAACCGCAAACGTGAGTCTAGAATCAAAGATAGGGAGACCCAAGTAGGTCACAAGAAAGAAGCTAACCTTACAACCGACAACATCTGCCAACTCTTCTATCATCCCATTCTCACAATTAATTCCAACCATAAAAAACTTTTGGAAGTTCACGTTAAGCCCTAATGCCGCTTCACAAATATCCAAAAATTTGCTAATGTTAGAGATTTGTGGTGCCTCTGCCTCACAAAAAATAAGGGTATCGTCTGCATATTGAAGGTGAGATATTTGAATATCAGAATTGGCAATTTGAAACCCCATAAAATATCCTTCCATCTCCACCCTATTCAACATTAGACTGAAACACTCAACATAAATTGTATAGAGGAAAGGAGATAAAGGATCCCCTTGGCACAACCCCTTGAGGCTTTGAAAAAACCAACTGGACTGCCTTTATACAGGATAAGCATCCAAAGATTAAAGATCTTCATATTTCGCCAAAGCCCATTACTCTCATTATTTCTTGAAGCACCCCCCATTCCACTCTATCGTATGCTTTTTCCATATCCAACTTAAAGAGAATACTCGGCTTCTTACTAATGACTATAGAGTGGATACATTCCTGAGCTAGCACGACACTATCTGTGATTTGGCACTCCTTAATAAAGGTAGATTGAGTATTAGAGATAATAAAGGGCAAGATCAACTTCAACCTCTCTGCTAAAACTTTAGCAATGATCTTATAAAAACTAGTTAACAAGCTTATGAGTCTAATATCAACGAGACAACCGATTGACCCTTTCTTAGGAATCAAAGTAAAAAAGGTACGGCTAACCCTTTTAAAAATTTGACCCCTAATCATAAAGCTTTTGACCAATTGAAGCACCTCACCTTTAACCATCGGCCAAAACTTATGGAAAAATGCCAAAGGGAAACTGTCAGGTCCTGGTGCTTTCTCACCAGGTAAAGCAAATACAACTTTCTTTAACTCATCACAAGTTATCTCTTTGTCAAGTTCAGTTTGCAGATTTAAAGGAAGCCTTTTAAAATAAATTCTATCCAGCAATGGAGTGAAGTGTACCCCTTTAGTGAATGCTTTTTTTAAATGGCTGACCATTGCATTCTCAATAGCACTATCACTCTCTTGGTCTACATCAGGAATTGATAACCCAAAAACGTCATTATATCTCTTCCGAGCGCTAGCAATAGCATGAAAGTACTTGGTACTTAAATCCCTTTCTTTAAGCCACTTAGTTCTGGACCTTTGCCTCCAATATTTCCTCGGCCTTACAAAGCTTATCGAACTCCACTTTTTTCACGTTTCGTTGTACAATGTCTTGTTCAGTAATAGCCCCGGAGCTCTGAACATTCATCTCCAAAGCTTCCAAATCAAGCAAAACACTATATATTTTTGCCCTCACATCAAATTTATTTTCTTGCTTCCATATAACCAACTTCCTTTTAATATTTAACAGTTTACAATGCAATTAAAAATCCATACCACCCTCTACCACAATATTAACCCAAACACTATTGATAAGATCCACTACCTGCGGTTCCTGTAGCCAACTTAAATCAAGCCTAAAAGGTTTAGGCCCTCCTTTCAAAATACATGTGTTTAGCATAATAGGGCAATGATTTGAAGATAATCTTGATAAAGCCCTAACTGTAGACAAAGGGTACTTCTCGAGCCACTCCATCGAAAGCAAAAATCTGTCTATTTTTGACATAGCCAGGTATGTCAGGTTATTGTTGGACCAGGTGAACTTGGCCCCACTAATAGGGGGATCCATAAGAGAATGATTTTCAATGAACCGGTTAAAACACTGCATCAAGGATTTGATAGGATTACCCGACAAACTTTCATTAGGCCACCGTATCAAGTTGAAGTCACCACCAATCACAATTGGAAATTCAAAAGAATGAATAACAGAAGAAAGCTCCAAAAGAAAACCTTCTTTTAAAGCAAAAGAAGAAGGTCCATAAACATTTATGATACCCCACCTTAATCTTACCTTAGGCCCAATAAAACCCAAAAGCAAAAAGGACTCATGTTTACTTATGAAAAAATTCTGGATAACTGTGGGGTCCCATAAGACCCACAAGCCACCAGAAGCTCCACAAGCATCTATACCATCAAATGCAACTACATTGGAACCCCAAACCTCTCTAGCCCCTACAACATCAGGACTAGGGAGCTTTATCTCTTAGAGAAACAAAACCACAGGTTTGAACTTAGCAACTAGAAACCGAACATCCCTTTTCCTAAACTGACTACCCAAAGCCCTTACATTCCACGATATAAAATTCATTAAAAGGAAAAGGGGTAAGAAGAGGAACCTGGCCCTTTAGGATCATGATCATATTGAGGGGCGTCGTCCACTAGAAATTATTTGGCAACATCATCATCATAAGAGGAGGAACTAGACTCCGAGTCCACATTGACGATAGCTTGTTGACGAAAAACGATCGCTCCCCTGGGCCTTTTTTGATGACGCCTTTCGCTTGCAATCTAGCTGAAGATTGAGCGTCCCATAAACCTTTCATCTCCATATTCTTGTTTTTACCTATGTCTGCCTTCTTCATCGACGTCACAACAAGTTCCTGAAAAGCATCAGAACTACTTTCGGTCGCTGCATTCCTAGCCTTCCATGTTGCCCTGATTTCTTCCATTACTACCACGAGGGACACTATCCATGTCCATGTCAAAAACCATATTTTCCACCTTCTGTACTTCCTCCTGTTCTTGTTGCACTTCACTCGAAAGACTTCAGGGGGGCATCATTCAACAACCTCTGTTCCTCAGCCGGGACCATATCCAAAGGAATGACATCTGGCACATCCGAAAGCACTAAGGACTCAAGATCTTCACCATTAACAGTGCTAGGGTCAAATTCCAGCATATGAGGATCGTTACCTGCAACAGGTTCCTCTTCCTCCATCACGATGGCTAGAGGATCCACCTGAAGAGGATCAAAACGAGCTCTATTCTTCTTACCCTTGCCTTTCGCAACAACCTGGCGGAACAACAAAGGAGGCATTTTCTGATTTAA
>NW_006498057.1:4202509-4269719 GCF_000471905.2 Amborella trichopoda | reverse complement strand
TTAGTTAGGTTTTAATAAATGTTTGATGAAAATCTTCATACAGGGAAAGAACATCTCAATATTCGTATATTGATGCAAAAAAATAAAAGTTATTAATGTAGTACCCTCATTTCTTATTGGATTCCTAAAAAACAACGTTTATAAAGATTTTTAATAATTTTTTTGAAATTTTTTAAGGTCAAATTCGACCAATTTGGCCGGTTCTCGGTACGAAACGTCGATTCACTGATCCGGATGGGTTTTTGGGGTGCCCGATCCGGGCCACCGATCCGTTTTTTAAACCATTGGTTTTTTGCTAATGCCTTTCTGAACCTCATCACTCCACCATCAAGTTTTATTTTCCCTCTAGTTTCTCCTAAACATGGAATTGACTACATGAGGATGCCACTTCTATGTACCCTGCTAATTGTTTGATGAAATGGATCTTAAATTAACGTAAATAAAAAGGGATGATCCATCTCGAACCAAGGAACTGACTGCATGGGGTGCCACTGATTAATGTTGAGAAGGATGTATTAGATATGCATTTTTTTTTCACAATCTCCATTTTCTTCCGTAGCACTTAAGCTCCATTTATATGTGATATCCTCCTCCTCATGGTCGTAAGCCATGCTCATAATCCTTGTTAACTTTGATTGCTGGTGGGCATCTATGCACTCGTTGGGTTATTAGAGGTGCAGCCAAAATTTATCTCCCTTTGACAAACATGCCTTATGGTGGTGAAATAATCGAACTCAAGACCTCTCTTAGCTGAGCAGTAAGAATTTTAGCAATTATTTATAGATGCAATGAATTAGGCCAATAGTTCTGAAATCCTTTATCTTCTCAGCACCCTCAAATTATGGAATGGGAGTTATAAATGCTGTATTTGTTCCCTGATAAATCATTCCTCTTCAATGAGATTATGTGACCGTATTCTCCACATATTTCCTCTGCTAGATCCCAGTATTCCTCAAAGGAGTCAGATGAGTTCCATCAGGCCCTGGGGCCCTATCTTTACTGAGGCTAATTACTGCTCTCTTCGCTTCTTCATATTTGTATGGTCTCTCTAGCCATTTTTCCTGTTCTTTTGATAGTTTTTCTAAACTCACACCCTCCGAGCATAGCCTGATAATGCTTCTTGAGTTGCAGCTTGCAGTGTCCTGTTTTAATAGGGTTCGGAGGTCTACTGTATATCAAACTCTGTAGGCGCGCTGTTCCTGTGATCCTGTTTCACCAGTAGGTTTACCTTTTGGATTCCTATTAGGATGCTGTCTTTCTAGCATAGGTCTGGCTGAAGACTCCTTGGTCCTGCTTCTGAGCTTCTTTTTCAATTGCTGCAGCTTCTTGCACAGTTTGAACTCTCCCATCCTTGCAAAGGGAGTGGTTGCCACCAAATTCTGATCAGTTTGGGTAGCTCGTTATGCTCCAATCTCATTAGTTCAATTCTAAAGGGTTTGGTCTCACATGTAGGTCAGTATCCAGAAGGATGGGAATATGGTTTTGGGAGGGCATATGATTGGACTGAGGTAAAGTGGGATTCCAGTATTGGCGACAAAAGAAATTGTTGAGCTTGGATATGATTGGATAATCACTGTTGTGGTTGGAACACACAAACTGGGCTCCACGAACTGAAATGTTTATTAGGGCTTACCATCGATGGATGCTGAGAATCATTCTTTGCTTGGTGTGATGTGGCCTACTATATTCTTTGTTGTGGATAGTAAAGGCATGTTAAACTCTCCACTCTAGTCCCAAGGTAGATTGAGCTCTGAGATAGCATCGGGTTCCTTCCGAAAAGTGTGGCGCTGCATAGGTTGATTGGGACCGTATGCAACCCATGTGAAGCCTTTGGTTGCTCGCTGAAGGGGACGAGTGGAGTATTCCTTGAATTTTCATTTTTTGGTCTGGTCCATATAATCCACATTTCTCCCAATGCCCTAATGCACTTTTAAGTTTTATCTGTCCATTTATTGGTCCTCTTCCCCAAACAGATTCAACTTCACTTGGTGCTGGTCCCCCCTACATTTTTGCAATGATATCCAATATTTCTGGTTTATGAGAGGCTACAAAATTTAGGATGGAGTAATGGACCTTTTTAAAGGGAAATGTCCTAACCTGCTTGTATTCCATTTGAGAACCTTCGTTAATCCCTTGCATGTGAATTGGATTTCGCTGAGGTTCATATGATATTGGGCGAGATCAGTGGGGTTACCTCTGGCAATATTTCTTGCTTTCCACGGCACTTACCTTTCATCAAATCCCAACCACTGTTGTTTTTCCTGGAATGCATCTGTGATGTCATCAATATGCACAACATGTGCAAGCCCCATTGTTGCCATCATGTTGGGCATCTGGCTTGAGCTCTTTTGATTCTTTCTTCTTCGGCTGCATTGATCTGTATCTTCCCCTGCCGTGAGTATGCACCAAAATCCCCATACTTTTCTTCATCCACCATGTCTAACCCCTACTACTATGACAAGAAGGTCTGGGTTCTTGACTCTAGTAATTACTTGGAGGAAGCTAGTTTCCGAGCTTTATTGTATTTGAAAATTTGTGCCTTTCTTTAGTATATGACTGGTGCTATATCTTACAAAGCTGTGATATTGAGTGAATATTTTTGTTGTAGAAATGTTTTAGGGGGAGGAAGGCTGTTGAAGCAGAACGCTTGGAGGTGCGAGAACAATTCTGCATTAAGTTTGGGGAGAGATGCGAGAAGGTAGACAGGTTTGTCTTGACCTGTAACTTAATCCTTTTGGGAAAAATCTGTTTCTTATTTTGTCTGTTTTATTGAGCATTATGAGTTCTCATCCTGCATATTCTTTGACTTTTGGTTCATGGAGACCTACATTGTCTGAGAGACATTTATGAATTTATATTCTGTTACATCAGGCATTGCTTTGGCCCTGAATCAGAGTTTTTGCGGCAGTTACTCTTCTTCTTCAGCTTGCATGACCGAGATGATTTTATCCGGCTTGCTGAAACCTGTCGAGTACTTCACCAATTCATTAAATTCGATGGTGAGTTGTAATAGAAAATTGTTTTTAAAGGGCAATTTTTGGCACAGGTTATCTGAATTTGTGTTCTTCATCTTAACTGATGTGTGTGTGTGTGTGTGTGTGTGTGTGCATGCGTTTGTTTGTTTGTTTGATAGTAGTTGATATTGAATTAGAGACTACATTTATCATATCTTGTAATTTTATACAAACATGTTAGAGTTAGTGATTTACTATGAAGAAAAAGGAGAAACCTCTAACACTTTGTGGTGCAAAACGTGGAAATGATCTTTCGCACTTTGGGATTTGTAGTCTCACCCTTTGGCATCCAAAGGTCACCCGGAGGGTTTAAAAAAGTGGATCAACCGCTGGTTGGACCGATCCAGATGGATTTTTACTGGTTTGGCTGTGTGGACCATAAAAAACAAAATCGTAGAGAGCTTTTAAAAAATGGATTATATTGTTTTGTCAAGAAAAGGACCACTACTTTTTATAGTTTGGAGATACTAATGAAGACACCTAAATTCTGGTAGTCCGGTTTTTGAGTGCCACACATTGATTTCAATCTAAAATATAGTAACATCCATAGAATTAAACAATGTTTTAAAAAACGGTCCGCCTGGCGCCTAGGCGGTCTGGACAAAAAATATGCACTCCTAGACCCAGGCGGTCCTACACGGGCGGATGTACTTGGGCGGGCGCTCAAGCCATAAGGCCTTTTTTGTTTTTTGAAATCGCCCAAAAGGGCAAAGGGGGTCATTTTGACCCTCAAAGTTGTATAAAAACGTTATGGGGTTTATTTTTAACCCCCAAAGTGAAAAAAAAACACCTCAATATATGAAAACCCCAAAGTAAAAAAAACTACAAGGTGCCCGTGTTTTGGGCACCCGCCTAGCCGCTGGGCGCCAGGCAGGCCGCCTCGGGGCCACCTAGCGTTTTTGAAACCATGGAATTAAACAAATATAAAAAATACAAGTACATGGGTCAAAATTTGTGTTATGTTAAAAGGCAACAGAAATTGAGAAGAAATAAAAAGTCCCAAAAAGAATTGAATGTTTCTTCAATTTTTTAAGGCAAATCTTGTATTTGTCAAAAAAATTCATAATTCGATGGAAATGCATGATTTAGCTATTGATCCTCATATAACTACTTCGTCTAGCATTAAAATGCTATAAATCAAACTAGATCAAGCCCTTTTTGAATATCTGAGAAAAGTTAGTGTCCAAAATTACAAAGTTTCCTGGAAAGTTGAAACCTATAGAAATCAGTAATGTAATGATTAGAAAAAACATTGTTCTAAATCATGCCCTAACACTCTATACCAAAAACCCCAACTAATTATTGCATAATATATACAAAATATAAAATTATTTTATAAAACCCGAGGCTTTTTCAGAAAAATAAAATCCAAACTAGAAAATTGAAGATCTACACAAAATAGATATATTTTTTTGAGAAAATAGATATTTTTTCAAAATAGATATTTGAAATCAAGAAATAGCTATTGAGGATTGAAGTTTACACCAATTAGGGATATGTTGGTCTTGACCCTTGGATCCTCTTGCTTTGATCTCATGTAAAGCTTTGTTAAAGGGAAAGAGAAGAGAAGAAAGAGGAGAGGGTGAACAAGAGGGTCACTAGGTCGTTCCACTCAATTAATGTGGAGACATTGATATATGTAAGTGTGAGGCTTTAGAGCAATTTACTCTTATATCCTTATTTACCTGAGAAATTACAATGAGAAACATTACATAGACATTAGACATTTACAAGGACGAAATGTCTAATAGTGTGAAGAGTCTCCTTCCCTTTGAGTCCAAAACCCACAATCAAGGCCTAGACCTTCAGCTGTATCGAAAAGATTTCTATTCCAACTTCCATTTATAACTAGGAGGAGAACTTCGTGGATGTAGGCTTTGATCTACATAAGTAGCTTTGCTCCTTGAACTAGGGAAAGATTATAAATGAAACATAGGTCCATGCTGGCCCCTCCATCTTATTGGCTTCATAATTTCTAGGAGCAGCCCAGCATTTCCTATCCACAATTGTTACAATGTGAATTGTCTATCAAGAAATGAATGAAGGAAATTTTGGTTGTGCTAAATGCTTACGTGAGGATCAAAACCATCCAAGGGACAGTGCATAAAGTTTTTTCTCGATAATAGGATAGTACATCGAGTTTTTTCTCGATAATGGGATAGTGCATAAAGTTGGATGCACATTGGCCTTGCACACATTCATGTGGGATATGCGACTTGTGAAACATGTGTACTCTTTCAGGGAAGGGATTAAGCTTTAGTATAAATTTAAAATCTTCCTCATGTTGCTTCACTTAATATCTTTGTTGTATGTCTATCCACGTATGCATTAAACCTAGTACCTTCGTCAAATTTGTGTGCCTTTGAGGGAGACATTGTTCCCTGGACATGGAGGTTTTGAATGACCTTACGTACTGGTGCTGCGAATGACCTCCCATAGTGGTGAGACTTCCTAAATGACCTTGTAAGCAAATGTTGTAAAACTTAAATTAGCTTCACTTGGCAAGGGCCCAAAGTCCTAGACTTTAGCCCTTTGGCTGAAGGGAATCTTGTAACAATCTGAAGAAGTGGTTGAGTTCCCTTTTTCTTTGTTAGTTTCTTCTTAAGTTTTTTTGGTTGGTTCTAATTTCTCAAAGGCTCCAATTTTTAAGGAAATGAGTACTATTTTAAGAAATTAAATTTAGCATATCATAGCATGAATTAGGCAGATATTTTAGCATCACAATTTGAATCGTTATGGAGGCTTTAGGATTCATTTGCGATCGGCATAGGTTAAGGTAATGGATTAGGACTGGCACTCAGTTGAAAGTTGTGTAATTGACATGAAAGAAAGGGTAACCCCGTTCCAGATAGAATCCAAAATGCCACTTATTGGTATCTTTTTAGGTGATCACTCTAATGTAAACAAGCGCAAAAGGGAGGGGGACATGTAGTGGAGCTTTGACCACCAGCACATTGTCATCCATTTGCTGAAAAATGGATTTTGGTCCTTCCCAAAGCTTTATAACTAAGATATTCATCTAAGCTATTTGGATACGATGTTTCTAAGTTAATCTTCCTTTCTTTTTTAAGTGTGTAGTTGCCCTTATCTCACTTGTCTGTGGAAATTTTATGTAGTTTATTGAATCCCTTATTTTATGGGTGTTGTGGTTTTTTAGGTATGGTGCAACATCATTGGTGGCGTTTGTCTAATTTTTTCTTGTATTTTCTTACTTGAGAAAACCTTTTTATTTTTTATTAGTTATTAATTTTTATTTTATTTTTATTATAAACGAGGACAGAAGACTTCCTAGATTCATTTGAAGCACCAAAACATTCTCTTTCCTAGCCAATATGAAGAGGTCTGGGAAGGAATTTAAATTTTTTGTAAATGCATCTGATCTAACTGATAAGCAATGCTTGTTTCTGTGCACATTTTGTCAAAATTTGGAATATGTGCAGAGGTGGTGCAGGAAAGGACATTCAAGCCTTGCTAGTTAGAGCTGACTACCTTCTAGACGTCCTATCATAGACATTTTTTGGTAGTAGTTGTCAATCTTTTAAATTTGATAAGCCTGCTTTTTTCCATGTTTTCTCTCTCTCTCTCTCTCTCTGTCTGTATATTTCATCGAAAATGATCTGATTTCCTTGAACTTCTGAAATTCCATCACAATCTTCATTCTCTCTATCTCTCACTCACTCACTTACTCACTAACTGAAGTGAGCTTCTCCTTTCCCACAAAAAATAGGCATTTGTATCTATCTTCCCTCCCTTTTTTCTTAACTCATAACCCAAAATATTTTGGACATATTATGTCTTTCTTGGCAATGAATGTACAGCTGTCTACTCGTAAACTCTGGATGGATTTCTCACAAATATATTAAATGATGGTATGTCTATGCGTAAACTCTGGGTAGCCAGCACAAGAGCACGGGTTCAAGTCCTGAGAGCGGCCACTTTGTGCATAAAAAGCCAAAGGTTAGGACCGTTTCCGGCTCACCCCGCCCGGGACCCTGCGTAGGCGGGACCAGCGCAGGGTTACGACCCAATATTAAATGATAGTATGTTGGAATTGCAAACATTTCATGAGGGAAAGTGGCTACATGACACATGTATCAGTCAAATGGACGCTACTATTGATGCAGATGTCCAGAGCTTTATCAGAACATGCCACCAAATTTATGTTCTTGTTTGATAGTTTGCCTTGTCTTTGCAAAGCTAGCTTGCTTTGAAATCACAAGATTGTGGACGTCCTCCATGAGTCTTTAATACTGATCTTGTAAACCAATCCGACCAAAAGGACAGGTATGCACTCTAGTATCAGTAGTCAAACCATCTTCAGGTGAAAGCTATAGATTTATGTTAACCTCTTATGACTGTTAGTCAATCGTTAGTAACATGGAGAAGACATGCATAATCCTAAGCCTGATTTCGTGCCAAAAATCCTGGCTGGATATTATAAGTCATCCTATCCTACTATTTATTAGATTGAAAGAATCCTTCGATACCTCCATGGTCCAATTAGTCCACCTGAGGGCCTTTAGAATGCCAAAGATATTAATTGTGGGCTTCACCATATTCTCAGCAGCATAGAATTAGACAAAATATTCAAACTTGGACTTGATTTTGCCTCCTATAATGTAATGTTCCACTTACCCACCTCATTTTCCACTATCAATCATGCCTCCTCCTGGTAATAGTAGACCCAAGACTTGTGATTCTCTTATTATCCTTCACTGCCTAGAAAGCTCATTGCTCATTCATTGTTGGCTGTTCTGATTCTATCAACCTTTCTTATGGTAAAAAAGCCACTCAGAAAGGAAATGATCTAGTTTTTCATTGCAACCAATTCCAGGAGTAGTTCGTGGATAAGAGGAACCTAATGCGACCCTCTAAATTAGTTTTATGCTGTTCTTTTCTTCAGGTAATTTGGTGCTTTCTTTGCTAGGTGGCTTCTGCAGTTTCTCTGTCTTCCTTCCCACCTAACATGAGTTCTAGAGATTGTAAAGGGCTCCATGCTTACATCCTAGAATCTTGATTTATCCATCATGTGATAAAAATACAACTGTAAAAGTTTTATCAAGGTGTTCTCTGAATGTCTAATCTTGAAATTTTGGTATGTTACGAGCTAGTGCATAACTCATATAGCTTGTTACAACTATGGTAGAGGCCCTTATCAGAATGAAGGAATGGTTTGTAGCAAGTCTTGAATTAGCTTGTATTTTATGAATTATTCCTTGGATAGATGGATGATTCGGTGAATGATTTTCCAGCACATTTCACCAATTAAAATCAAGTTTTTGCTGTATTATTATAATGTTTGCGAATTTGCTAGAGATTTTCAATGATTTTATTAAAGCACCACTTTTAGTTCAGTGATTTGATATGTTACTTTTCCTTCAGTAAGAAGGCTCTTTTCTTAGATCTTCTTGGCTTGTAGAACCCTGTACACCTCATCATTATTCCATTCTTAAATATGTTTTCCTGAAAAGTATCAAGTTTCTGTTTTTTCAAGGTTCTGCTTCTTTGTTGTTCTTTGGGAACTCAATTGTATTTGTGTCAGAAATTTTTTAGTTATATGGGAATATATGAATCTCCTTGATGAAATTATGCACATCTTATTGACAAGAAGTGATGATAAATAGGAAATGTCAAGATTCTCTTTGCTGGCGACGATTTACCATCGAATCAAGCTATTGTGGAGAATAGAGTCAAGCGGCTCACATTTCTTTGCCTACAAGCTATCCATCACAATAGGTTCGTGAGAATCATTATTTTTCTTTAGTCCTTTTAATAATCCAGTACCAAGGTTGTAGCTTGTATGTATATATACTATGATATAGATTCAATATTTTGTTTGTAAGTGTTTCATGGTTTTAGATTTGTAACAATCTAATACACGTGAACATTCAAAAAAAAAAAAAGAAAAAAAAGGGAAAAAAACCTAATAGCTGTGTTAATGAGTAAGTAAAACTTTTATCTTTTTGGAATTATAATGTATGGAAAATGGTTGATGATTGATTATATCGAAACCATATTCTCTAATATGATCATGTGAACTTGAAATCGAACTGAACATTTACAAAAGGTTTTGAGTGAGGATACTGGATATTGGATTTATATCTATGAAAAATGATGCGCATGTTGGACATTTTATGGAGCATCATAGATAGATGTCCAATGCTCATGTCAATTTTCTTTCTTAATTTGTTCATTATGGTGTATTCATTAAATAATTTTTAGGTAACAAAAAACAGGTGGAAGATTTTCATCAAAATTTGTCCAAATTGGATGCAAATAAATCTTTTGTAAACTAGGCCAGATATTGATTGGTTACCTAAATATATTGAAATTTCGAAATCATGTTTGACATTTACCTCTTGCGACCTAATTCACTTCCGTAAGATGGAAAGAGAAATGACATTACCAATATTTGTCATGTTGTCATCTAAATTAATGGCACTGTGCTATTCAACATTGATTTATCTTCTTGAAATGGTTAAGGGACTGGATAGAACGGTATTTTTATTACTGATTCCATTAGTTCTTGTGTTAATCTTGGGAATAGATGCATGGGCATTCCTTGAAGTTGCAGGAGAATGCAAACAAACACATCTCCATTAGTAACATACTTAAAAAGCCTTAAAATTGCGGGTATTTTGTCCCTCTTCCACTGCCCTAGACATGAGCATACAAACTTCGTGGCAAGGTGAGCTTAAAACCTTTGTTGAGTGTTAAATGATTTTTAGGTAATTTACATGCTCAAATCCTTCCTAAGTGGTTTCACATTTTTCTGAAGTGTTTTCAGCTCAATTTCCCAAAAGCATTGCTGCATCTGATGCTCCAAGTGGTCTATCAATCCTATACTTGAATGCCTTAGGGATATTAATTGTATCACAACTTGATCACAAGGTCTCTCTTGCTATTCTGACTAATAGAAACTTTTGATTCTACAAGATTACACCCTGATATCAGCACTGCCATTGAACTGTCAATATTTTAGTGAATCCCGTTTGACCTATACAGCCACTTCATGGCACTAAACGTTCATTCCCCCTTTCATGGACTGCTGAGCTACTGGTGCTTTGAGAAGGGGCTCCTTGGCTATATGGTGGCTGCCTTGTAGTTAAGGATCTCAGGACACTAGCACTTCCATATAAATCCTTAGCTTGGCGAACTTATCTCCCATAATCCTCCCTCATAACATGGCTCAGATTGCTGAACGTTATGAAATAATACAATTCAATAAACCAATCATAGATTACCCTACACTTCAGTGGTGAATTACATTATTCATGATTGTGTAGGACACATGACACATGATACCTGGTTGGCTACTAATAAGCCTGGGCTTCAGTCAAGCTGCATAGCATTGATTGAATTCGCATTTCCTGTCACGTTGTACTTCACCGGACCATGCTTGATCCAAATTCCTTTTGTAGCTCCTATCTGAGTTGAACTTAAAAGCTCTGGTTGGTGGTGGTAACCTTATACGTACTTGACTGTTGCCTGATCAACAAAGTTACAGGTTCCCCGGTAGAATTTCGATGTCACATTCAGCCTTGTACCTCTAGCATCCCCTCTTTGACTTTATCTATTATACCTCTTTGAACTGACAGCTCTCTGAGTGTGTTTTAACCATCTTATCAATGTGTTAACTCTGGAATTTGCTAATATGATATGCTGGAATATTATGCCCTTCTAGAAGAGATCCTCTTTGGTCCATAGGAAGCCAAAACTTGTTGATGGGAAAAGAGGGGGAGGGGAAGCACATGGGCAGATTGGGGACTCTTGGCTCAGTGATTTGGTTGTTGGGGGCTATCCTTCTGCAGCACACCGCTCACCCAAACTTTGAATCCTAACCAACCTACCTGCAGTTCAATGTGACAATCTACTCCATTTGCAGAGTTTTGAAGCAATGTTTAAGAATGTGCTAGGTCGTGCCTAGGTGTCCGGGGGGACTGGTTGCTTATGAGTGGTGCGGCTGTCTAGGCCAGTGTTCACAATGTTGGCCGAATAGTCTCTACTCGGCCGAGTTACTTGGGCTCGGGCCCTTGCTGAGCCCGAGTTGTCCTGAGTTGGGTGTCCAACTTGGGGATACTAAAAATTAAAAAGCAAAACCTTAAACAATTCTAAAAAATAAATAATTTATTTGGGATATATTTCCAACTTGAGGGAGACGCGGTCAGACCTTTTGGCCACATGCCCAGGGCCCTCTCATGGTCACTTGGCCAAAGTCTCCCCTCTCCCTCTCTTTTATTGTTTTACTCCTTTTTTTTTTAAACTTCTTTGGAATGATTTTTACTCGGGCAAGTGCGAGTGGACTTGGCCGAGTAACTCGGCTTAGGCCAAGGCCAAGTCCTTGGCCTGAGCTGATTAAACATACACTGATATAATCTATTTATATGATATGAATGTTTATGTTGACATGCTGGCCTTTCTGGAATTTTCATTGAATCATGGGGGATGTAGTAGACAGTGACACCTGAATAGTTGTGTGCGGAACACTGTTGATATTTGAGCCTCAGTTGTCAGTGTCCATGGAACACCATTGATAATTATGAACCTCAGTCATGTACTGGCTGACCAAATAGGTAACCTGCTCATTAACTTTGGGTGGGTTTATTTTGTACTTGAAGAGCAACTGTTTATTGATTGTTGAGGGTGTCGAGCTCGTTTTATGTTGATCTTGGACTGTCTTTTATGATTTCCTTCACTTTTAATATGCATTTTTCGGTCCTCCAAATTCCTAGTAATTATTCATGAATTACATAATATCTTTTGGGAACAATTGAGACCATTTACTTTTGGCACAGGGAGGTCACAATTACTTACAACCATCCGATGTGAAATCTAACTCTTGGCTGTCTCACAGGGTTCGAGAAAATTTCTTTTGATCTTTGAACTTGGTCAATGCAATAAATGCAGCCACCCAATTTCACATCCAATTGTCAAGATTAATTGCGACTACCATGTACCAAAGATAAATGGTCTCATTATATACTTTTCCCATATCTTTTACTCTTGTAATTTTATAATTCAGGATGCTTGTTTGTTTATCTATAGCTGGTAGTTATTGATTTACATGGCAAATCTTGTTTGGTGTGTACAGGGCTTGGTTGAAGGACCAACTTTTGATGCCTCCTGAATCAAATGACAAACCTGCAGTCATCTTTCTAGAGGCCATTTTTTCTTTAACTGAACCTGGGCTCCCATGGGTTTGTAAACTTGTGGAGTATGTTTCAAAAAGAAATGCCTTTGGCTTGTTACGAGACATAATTCTCACAATTGTAGGTTCTATCACCTTCCTAATATTCTTTTATTTTTTGGTTTCATGGTCCTATTGATGTGATTATGTGAATTAACTACATGGAATGTATGTCCTCAATCATTCTATATAACTTCAAAATATTTATAAAAAGCATTACTCCATTCAAATGTCCTGATGTTATGAACAAAGATGCCTTGCTTATCACTTTCTGATACTAAAGTTTAGGAGTAAAATATGAACCTGTAAGGATTAATAAATTCACTTGTATATGTAGCTTTATGTGACCTAGCCCTTAAGTTATTGATTTTGGGGCGTTTCTGTTTTCCCAAATTCAGAGTAACGTGGAGGTAGTTCGACTTAATTTTTTAAACTTATAGAGACATTTGCTATGATGGCAAGTGATACGTGAACAACTAAGCCTAAGCCATTGACTAATTGGAGACCAATGCAACACCTATTGGATTTCATACACATGTGGCTCAAGAGCAGGGGTAGCCGGTTTGGGCGGAGATTGATAAAACAAGGCTAAGCTGTGCTACATCATTTTCTTTCTGTTAGACAATGTCATTTTTTTTTTTTTAGAGTATCCTTTTTTTCCACGTTGTTCTTTCCTCCATCTCATTCCTCTTGCCATTCATTCTTTTTTGAATCTCTTCCGTCCAAGGGCCAAACTAAGCGAATCTGATGACATTGCTTGAGTGTAACCCCCTTCCATGTAGATTGTCCTTGAACATGACCTTTAGATAGTGAGTGATGGAGAGACATTTTTACCTAATTGTGAATATGAGGTGCACTTTTTAAATTGCTATCAATATTTTTAAATATACCTGGAATTTACTTGCTCACTTAACCCAAAGACTTGGGTCCAAGGGCTGAAACTAAGCGAATCTAATGACATTGCTTGAATCTAACCCCCTTCCATGTAGATTGTCCTTGAACATGAGCTTTAGATAGTGAATGGGCCTGGTTTCCCATTCTGGGAGGGAATCGCCTCAATGACTTACAAAATCCAATCCGCATCAGCATTTTTAAAACCATGGTTCAATCTGAACAAAAACTAATTCTGTCAAGTGGCGAATCAATAAGTGAAACCTTATTTCCTTTTCCTTATAATGAAGGCATACTTACCATTCTTGCTTCTTATCCCAAGTGTGGTTATTCGCAATTTCCACTTTCTGGGCAACTACCCTAGAAATTTGTTACTTCCATTCTCCCACAGGCTGCCCTCTACTCCCACTGCCACCTAGAATTTGAGTCTAATGAGGGGTTCAATGATTCTTGTGACATGGGTGCGTAATTTCAATAAGTGAGAAGCACGATCAAGGTGTGCCACACTATACAACCAATTTTTAATGGCCAGTTGGAATTGAACCAGCATGAAGAAGTACCAGTGTCTCTTAGGCTATCCTTTAGTGTTGATAGGATTTGTTATGTCAGTTGACATTAGCTTAGCTGCAAAATTCTTTTCTTTGCAGTAATACCCTCCTACAACAAGTCTTATCACTTTTTGCATACTGAGTTCATATTCAAGTAAGCCTGTGCTGTATTATAGAAAGCCAAAAACCAGAAAGCAAATATTTCAACCCATGCCTTTTGTGTACAACAGAAGAAATTAAAGATCGCCCTCCTCCTAGCCAGACAGTTTGTTTGCAAATACAAGCTAATCTTTGGGAGCCATAAGTTCTCCAAAAGTTTCTGCTTAACCTTGGACCCTGTCTGTAGTTTTCCACAAAATTTAGACTCATGTATCATGAAAGATTAGTTGTCACATTTAGGATGAGAAGTTAAATTTCTTCAAAATGCCATTTGTGTTACAAAAAAATTGTTTCAGTTTAGCAAAGGGTGTCATTGAATGGCTCCACACCTAGGCTGAAAATAGGAAAGGCAATGCAACCCCTCAAATTGTAAATTTCATGGCTATGTCTCGTATAGTGTAACATGCATTTTATTCTAAGTTGTACTCTAGGAAACTTTCTTCTTGTGGAAACCCACCTCTTCACCTTCTCTTAATATTTTTACTTTTAGAGCCTGCTCACTAGGATTCATATTGTCACATTCTCGGTCTACTTTGTTTTGATGAATGCATCAGCTGCTCATCTATGGCAAATAATAGAAAAAGTTGGCTCTCCACCCATAACATGAGGGTTTTAGTTATATGTTGCTACTTTGTGAGTTTAGGAGTGGGCACATTGAAGGACTAGGAGAAGATTAAAAAAGAACGCTTGAGTCAAATGGTTAGAATTAAAATACAATGTTCTGATGGAATGTCTTCATCAATGTTCACTCTTTGTGTGTGAGGTCAGGAACCGAGGAGAACTTCCCTAATCAAACCTTAGTTCCATGAACCATGTCAGTAGGTAAGGTTATTCCCAAGATCCATGATTCAGAGAATGGAAATGTATTCATGTCCCTCTTATTGTATTCTAGTATGGAAAAACTGCATTTATTGGAGAATGCAAGCTGAGTGAATTTACTTCATTTTTTTTTTTTGATAATGTTAACCTTAATTTACTACATTAATTAAAGCCATTTTCAAGTTGTAAAGCATCATGGTGCTTGATATTTTCTGTAAAGCTTTCCTTTATCATTTTGTAAGTTAGCTATGACTCCATTTGTGCTCATGTAAAATAGTGCTACTGAGTATGAATTGCCCTATGATTCTGATTCATTTTTTCCTATGGTTATTAATCAACCAAAAATTATGGATGTAACTAGAATGGTTGTACAATCTATGTGAACTCTTGTCATTGCACACTATGGACTCCTGGTCCTGAATGTGTGCTGTTATTGTTCATTTGGAGAACATGCTTGAGTTTGTTGTTTTTAATTGGTTTTTCCCCCCTCATTTGAGGAGGCAATGTTCTATTACTGTTCATTTCTGGTACATGCTTTAAGTTAGGTTGCTTAGAAGTTTGCCCATTAAAATTCTCTAAAGTTGATGCCTTGTGCAGCAATGTGCAGAAAAAGGATATGATTCTGCAAGTATTTCTTCCTTGGAGCGTGCTCTTATACATATTTCTTCTCATGTTGCTCAACCACGGTGCGTTTGTCCAAAAATTGATCCAAGGTGGAGTTTCCCTGTACAAATCCTTACCATTCCACTCCTGTGGAAGCTTTTTCCGTGTTTTATGAAGGTATGTATTTTTCATGAACTGCAACCTTTTTATGGAGTAATTACATATGTGGAAGTTGGGAATCAAGTTTATTACCCAAATAATAATGACTACTAATTCTTAGATTATCCACCAAAAAGCATAGAAGAAAGCTCTTATATTTATCATATACTTCATTGGTTGGGCTATGTTATTCAAACACCTCAAAGGAATGCTATCTCAAATGTTGATACAACTAACTTGTAATGACCCATTGGCATCTCACCAGCAAAGTTGTGCTGTGTGTGTCGGCTACTTGTTTAGTGTTTTTCAAAAATGAATTTTGTTCTACAACCACAGTGATATTAATGGACAAGAAAACATTAAATTTGATTGTTTTGGTTGATCGTGCTTTTCATTCTGTGTATTTTTATGTTGTACATGTGTTCCAGTAGCCTGCTTTCTCTAAAATGTTGAGTCGTACTTGCCATTTCTATAAGCATCTTAGGTCCTTCATCCACAATCCATAGTGATTGTAACTGTCGATTTTATACCTTGTTAATGAGTCCCGTATTTGATTCTAGTTGTATCTGAGTCTGTCTTCTTCTATGTGTCAATGATTTCAACTGTTGTCACCTGTGTTTGTGTAATTGCAGGTGTTTGCAACTCAGGGCCTGAGCAAAATATATGTGCATGAAATGGCATTGTTTTTACCTGGTCATGTTAATTATCTTCCTCCAGATGGTGCACCTGGGTTTCCAGGCTATGCTTGCCTTCTTGGTAATTTGCTAGAAGCTGCTGGAATAGTTTTGTCTCAACCGAACTGTGAATTTCAAGTGGTGAGAAGTGTAACTGATTTAATCTTTCCATTATTTGAAGATGTTACTGCTGAAGTGTAGCTGCGTATTTATGTAAAAACGAAAGGCACTTGCCATTGTGTTATGTGGTGGGCTGATGTGTCTCCTTTGGTGGATGATAAAATTAAGCTATACTTTATTTTGCAAAATCTGAAAGGTTTGTCAGGCAAATCATGGGTTAGAATACTTACCCAAAAAAAATCATGGGTTGGAATGAATAAATAGATGGTGTGTATAGTTTGACTGCTCAATGTAGTGGATATTAAGTGGCTAGTAGCCTTGAAAGCCATCTCCAAGCTGAGGTAGCATAGTGACTGTGAAGTATGGGCCCTTGAATGTCTCTTCTTATATGCATGGTTCCATTGGTGTCCAAATGTGGAAATCTTGCCCTTCACATTTTGCTGGGAATTGACAATCCCTCTTATTTGAACCTGGCTTCTTCACACCATAAGGGTAGAATACCTTTGCCTTCCCAATCCATGACACAAGAGGATCTCACAACGGAAGGAAGATCTTGCAGCTGACGGCCTGTTTCTCTTTCTCCTTTATGCCGCAATACATAAGCATTCACACCAGCCTCATCTTGCTAGACTTCCTCATTTATCTCTTCACTTGGTTTTCATGTGGGGAGTTGCTCATCTGAAGAAGCTTTCTAATCCTTTGATAGTGCTGTGCACTAGTATATACAAGGTGATGTGATGGCATGAGGACCCCTATGCAAGAAATTTGAGGAGAACCTCCAATGCAAGGTGCTGAACCCACACCTTAGTGTTTCTAACCGTCCACTCACTTTGGATTGATCTCTGCTATGGTCATAGGTAAATACAAATAATTTAGGTATCTCGATACACTTTAACTCTCTATGATTTCTTGCTATGTCATAAACACGGCTCAAGACTTACCCAATTCATGTCCAAGCCATGGTAAAGACTAGAAGAAAGCCCAAAAGAGGGGGAAAAATCCCAAAAAATAAAAGATCCTAAAAATAATAAGAAATAGTAGAAATGAAAAAAATGGTGAACAACATGAAAAGTTTGTGAAACATGGACAATGATAACAAGTTGATGTTATTTATAGAAATTACCAAATAGTTTTAATGAAGATTTGAAAAACGTCTCTGTCTACAAGCAAATTTTAAAAATAGAATCTTACTCATTTTTTGATAAAATTCAACAATAACATAAATGTTACTAGATTGAGTGATACTAGTAAAAAGTAAATAAAATGTGTTTAAATTAAAAATTGAAATTGATCCAAAATTATGATGCGGGTCCCTAATCTTTGCACTTAGTGCAAATTGACACCTCTCAGTCCTTGTTAAAATCTTTAAACTAGTTTTTGGTTTCGGTTTTGGTTTCGGATCTGTGTATTAAAGCTCGGCCGGTTCCTACATTTAAGTATTATAACTCGAACAAACTCTGACGAGTCAGTACAGACGACTCGGACTCAACACCCTATGGATTACTGAGACCAAGTTTTGTTTTTGAATATTGATTTGGATATAGGGGATCCGAGTTCTTGAAAAATTAGGATGAATAGTAAATCAAACTTCAAATATCCTAAATCCTTTTTTTTTTTTGTGAAAAAAGAACATATGGTTTGATGACGAATCCAAAAATAGGCTTAGGGCTCAAATTTCATCAAAGATCAAACAAAAATTGTGAGAAATCACAAATGTTCAAAATCTGGCAAACCCTTTTCGATCTCAAAAACATGTCGAATCTTGTGCTTTTTTTTCTCAAATCTAATGTTTCTAATAGATAATCAGGGCAAAATCATGCTAAAGACTAAACTTGGGCTCAAAGCATGCCCTAGGGCATTGAATTGAAGAAAATGAAGGAAAGAAGGGGCATGGATTCCCCCCCTTTCAAACTGAGAGATGTACAAAATTCGGGCAAGTGCTTTAACGACTCGCTTGAGTACTGTAAACGTCGGGCGAGTCATACCCGAGTTTTATTGTAATTAGGCGAATCTCTACAGTGCATGCCTGAGTACTGTACATGGTACACTTACGTACCCCATTCTGGTCTCGGCAGGCTGCTGAGACCGAGCTACTGGCCTGAGTCATAGTCAACTTTGACGAGGTTCTGGACACTGATTTCTTTTATTTTTCCATAATATCTTTGTGGTACAAGTATGCATATGACAAGGTTGTGTCCTCTAGATGACTCTACTCCATTTTTAGTATATATAGAGACTTTTGACACTTTTTTTGATAAGGGGGACTGTCAAAGGGTGTGATGATATGATTTTTCAGGCCTTGATGATGTCTTCTATTACCGTGAAATGTGCTTATGAATTGCAATATGTGCGCATGCTTCTCACTTGTCTTAATCTGCTTGCTGTGTTTGATGACTCGTCCCCTTTCCTTTGATTTGCACATATGCACTCTCCCTCCCTGTTGAAGGAAGTTATTGTTATCTATGTGCCCTTCAGACACCTCTCGCATGTGATCTCTTCCTCATCATCATCGTTATATGACTGCTATTGGTGGTTTTCAACCTGGTTGTTTGTAAATGTTCATCGTACAACTCACTGTCCTTCCTTAGAAGTGAGGAATGGTTCCTAGAACTTTCATGTGTAGCTTTTGTGACCCACTGAATACCAAAATTTGGGGTTGGCTTTGCCCCGACCTGGGCCCCTATTTGACCAGCCAACATGTTGCTCCCATCATTTCTTTCACTTGTTTTACAGCCTTATTGAGAAGGAATACTAATGTCCATCTTAGCAAATGAAGTTGTGATTGTTGGATATGTGTGGTTTTAGAAGTTACTACCATATAGGATTTTGGTGGATTCGAGCTTCGATTGTTCAATGATATATTGTATTTATTAATATGATTTGTTTTCTTGAAAAGAATTCTTTGGTTCATGTCACTGTGAGGTGATTTAGTACTATCTGCTTTTGATTTTGAGCAACGTCCTGGTGGACATTTACCCAAGCTTGACACTTATTATTTTTCTTTGATCAGCAGTATGGACGATGCATTTTCCTCAATATGGAATTGTTGTATGTTGTTATTTAATATCTCCTTGTGCATCTAAGCAAGTATACGCTTCTTGTAACTATGCTTGTCAGACTGTGTTAGAATGAATAGCGGTTCTCAGCTTACTCATAGGTTATTTAAAATGAGATTGAGCTTTTATGGTTTCCTTTTATTTGTACCAGGCTGTGGACTTCTCAGTTGTTGCAGCATTTCTGCTGGATGCATTGCCACCATCGTTATTATCCAATGGAACTCCCAAAGGTATGCTTTAATTGGCTCGTGTTTTTGATTCATCTTTCGCCTGTCAGAACTTTTTATGAAATTATGATCTTTGATTGTTACTGCTTGGGACACAGCTGTAACTGAATTTTGAAATTTACATATATTTATAACCATCCAATAGGGCTATGGAAGTCAATTTGTAAGTATTCCGGCATCGGATATTATGATATTCTTGTAAAGTTGGCTATTTCATTTTATGTGAAGTTTTTTATTTTCAATGAACGATCATGATGCTAAACATTGATACGACTACCTTGTGCTTTGCCAGAAATTAAATACTATTCTGCTTTTGTCTGGTATGCTATTCCGTGTTCTACTTAGTAATTTATTTTTCTTCTCTTCATATTGTTTACATGGAAATATGTTTGGGGGCATATCTGAATATTCAACTACATGTTACCTGTCTTGGATCTGCTATTTGGTTTTATAACTTTGTAAGACCTGTCATGGATCTGCTATTTTGTTTTATAACTTTGTAAGAATGGAGTATATTTCATACTGTTTACATGGAAATATGTTTGAGGGCTTATATGCAGATTCAACTACATGCTACGTGTCTTGGATCTGCTATTTTGTTTTATAACTTTGTAAGAATGGAGTATATATCATATAATTGATACAAAGGAGCCCTTTGATTTTTTTGCCTGGTGGTTCATGAATGTTTTGGAGAGATTTTGAAACAAATACTGTGATGTTTTTGTTCATTAATGGACAAGGTTTTACTAGGGAAATTAAAGAAAATATTTTACATATTGTAGAATCTCATTCTACAAATTTACCTATTACTTTTGAGGGTTACCTGTGGTCATTCTTTTATATAAGCAACAAACCTTGATTAAAATAATCTGTTTGAGTGCTAACACATATAGAATCTGTCTATTGCTATGGTTCCCATTGTAAGCATTGAGTTGATTGGGCATTTTATGTTCTGATTACTATTGTATTAATGCTATTACTATTTTCTTTCGTCGTATTCGCTTTGAGAATTTGGTGTCTTCTCCGATGCATTAGTCATGTATTTCAATAAAAAGAGTTAAGTGGCATGCTGTGTTAATGCAGTCATTAATATATGCTACAGCACATTGATTTGATGGTCATGGTGTTGCTTGTTTGGATACCTCTGTCTTACGCTAATTCTAACTGAATACTGTGGAATTGTTCTGTTCCCATTCTCATGTCCATGGCAAGCTTACCAAAGCTATCAGTTTTCATCAATATCATTATCATCATATGAATCAGCCTTCAGAGATTTGCTTCAGTTTTCAAATTCTCAGGTCGTTGTTGTTTTTCTTAGGGAGTCCTGTAAACAAAGACATTATGGTGTTCCATTTCTCTAAAAGGTGTTTCATACACGTCTTTCTGGAGTTCATAGTTTCGGGAAGTGTTGCATGGTTAGGAACACAGCCAGATGTGTTTGAGACATGTTGATGTAATCCTTCTAGGCAGACCATATTACTTTGCCTATACGGCAACCTGTGTATATACTTCTCTCTGTTCCTGGCAAAGTTTTTGAGACTGGTGTGAAGTGTCAGGCGCCCATGTCAATACATCCAATGAATGGCTTGTTCGACCTTCTTAGAGATATTGTTTCACTTTGGAATAGGGCTAGTGAACTTCTGGAACTAACTCTGAGGTATCACCATCTCTTTTGAAACTTTTGACAGTGTCTTTGGAACCTTTAGGAACAGATCTTGCAACTATTATATTGAAGTCTCCAGTGTTTCCAAGGAAGTATTGCCTAGAGTGATATGGACAGTCATATATGGTTTCTGAAAATAGATTTGGAGTATGGGCACATGTGTTCTGTTTGGGAAGTGGCATCACATTAGGAAGCAAGGTTTAAAAATTCGATGATTCGGATTGGAATCGTTCAATCCGGATCGGGAATTGTTCACACCATTCCGTATCCCTCAATATATTGGGATCCAAACAACTCCTCTCTTGAAACGGCTGGCTCTCTGATAGAGCCGGCCGGTCTTATTAGTAACCTGTTTGACAGATTCAGTTTAAACAAAGAACTTTTTTTCTTTTTTTTCTTTGGAAATTGTGTAATTATAATTGGTTTGTAAAAAAAACAAGGGTGGCTCACCCGACCTCTTTTTGAAAGTAATTAGTGCGTTCAAACACCAAACACATGCCACATGTCCCAACCTTTTATGAGCTAAGCAACTTGCACTTGCACACATGGCTAATGCTCACTCTCCTACGCACGGCTAAGGCTTTTATAAAGCCTTTGCCTTCATAAGTTCCCTGATGTGGAACTTTTTTCTTGGTAGCTCGCGCTAAGTGCAATAGTGTAGCTCTCTATCTCCGGTTCATTTATTGTTAAGTTTCATTACTCACGTTATTGTTATGAACCTCGTTTGAAATTTCAGCCAATGGGTCCTCATATTTCTACTCATTAAAATATAGTTTTCTTTGTTTATTAATACTTCGATTCTAAATTAAGAACCAAGATAATGTGTCTCTTTCTTGGTCTTATTACCCAAGGTTTATTTATCAAGATTTCGACTGAAATTTTATTAATACTTCAATTCTAAATTAAGAACCAAGATAACGTGTCTCTTGGCCTTATTACCCAAGTTTTATTTATCAAGATTTCGACTGAATTTTTTGTTTCCTGTTGGCCTTATTACCCAAGTTTTATTTATCAAGATTTCAACTGAATTTTTTGTTTCTTTTCTCTTGTAATCCCATCAATTCATTATTTTCAAGTTTGATATAATTATTTTCCACAAAAGAAGAAGTTAGTGTCCAAGCTCAAACTATAGATTGTAATTTTAAATTAATGTATTTATAACTTTTACAAATATTAACAAATAACTTATTGCTAATTTGTTATTATAATAACTTATTTTATATTGCAATAAAAATTTAATATAATGTTAAATTGTATTAAGTTGTTATATAGAATAATGAAACAGGTTCCACTATTTTTAAAAAAAATCTAAAAAACTAGATTTTTAAGAAATTATAGTGATTTATTGAAATTCTGTTTAGGCCAAGACCGCCAATCTGGCCGATTCTTTGATCCAGATCGCTGATTTACCGATCCGACAAGGTTTTTGGGGTGGCCGATGTAGGTCATTGATCCGTTTTTTAAAACATTGTTGGGAAGTATTACATCCGAGTCTTACATCTCATCAGGAAGTATTATGTTTGGGACTTCTTTTATTGATCTTTTATCCTTCACATTTTTTAGGACCATGTGCTGTGAAGGGAAATTCCGACCTTGGCCGGCTCCAAGCTCGTCATGCCAGTCCTAAGACCGGGTAAAGGAGAGGGTTGTGTTAGGTAGGCGCCAGCGTAAAACGCCAAATCTTGTCATGAATCCTGAACCTATTTCCAAATAGTTGGGATAAGGCTCAGATAATAATGATGTGCTGTGAAGGGTGTGGGAAGTGTTGACATGAGATTTGGTGTTGGTATGTGTTGTCGCAGCATGAAAGGAACAATGTTGAGTATAAGTTAAGCGAGTATTGATATTTTGAGTTGACAATAAATCATCTCTCAAAGCTACTGCCTCTGGAAAATGATTTGATTCATATTATTGAATGCACTGTTTGCTATGGTCACTAAATGCATTTAATTCTAGTTTCACAACACACCAATGTGGGAACTATTCTGCAATGTGTTTGTCTATGTCCATTTCTCAGCCCTACACGTTTGAAAAACACTGCAAATGTGGCCCTTAATTTCTTGAGCACTGAGCATGTATACTATTCTCACTCGGGAGCATATTTTACTTCTACACCTTTGGTCAAAAGACCTACTTGATTTTCAGAACCATGTAAGAATCAGTAGACGATTATTCTTCAAAAAAGAAAAATTGAAATTTAAGTTTTCTAACACTTGAATCTCATCATCTAAAAATTGGATGGTCTCTATTCAATCTCGAGACATTATTTTTTTCAAGTGAATAGAGAGTACAATTAGGATAGATTTTTTATTGAGGTTAATCTTTTATGGTTGAAGAGGTTGCAACCGTAAAATTTGGGTTCCTAAAATTAATTCTATGTGGGGTTTTATGTAGGGAGTAAATGGGCATTCTACTCCCTATGGGAATGGAATATCTTTTGGTTAATTGTTTAACCTCACTAAAGAGAAACATGTTTTACCTTCAGTCACATTTAATGCTGGTCATTATTCACCTCCTAGGTGAAGCCAATCGCGACTGAAATTTTCTATGTTTATTCAGGAATCTGTTGTCAAGTTTACAAGTGACTAACTTGGCAAAGCCTAGGGCTGGTTTGGATGCATGATTAAAAAAATTTCTCCCTAAAAAAACTTTTAAATTCTCTCACACTGAACTTAAAAATATTGCTACTTTATTTTATTGATTCTATGAACCGTTTGGCTGTAGGAAGAGAGCAGAGTAGTAATCTTTTTTCTCCCTCTAAAAAGGACGTGGCATGCTTTCCCATTTTTCTCACCTAAGAAATACCAGGGAGGCGGTCTGTCTATTTTCTCTTTGGAGTTTCACTGGGTGGCAAAGGGGGCATGATCAAACCCACCAGCCCTATTCCCATTTGCAGAGGAAAGTGAAACAGAAAATTAAAAGAAAAAACAATTCCTGGTTTGGTCGAGACAAAGAAATACACAAATCTGCAGCTGCTAAATGTAGAAAATGAAAGCCTTAATTTGTAATTCCATTGAGGGATATTAGAACACCTCAATTTCTGATTTTGTTGGAGGAAAACACAAAAACCTAAAACCTTGTTCAATATGCGATCCTCCATTGAACCATGAACTGTTTTAGGTCGAACATCTCATTGGCCCCATAAAAGAATAATGGAAAGGAAAGTTCCCTTTACTTGGAAACATTATAGCTGCATTCCCGAATTTATACCAGGGCAAGCAAAGGATTCAGGATTGAGAACAAAATTGGAAACAGCCTTACTTCTCATCTCTCTCTAGATTCCACAAAGCCCTGGTTTGCAGAGGTACAAGAACCTTGGGCCTATTTTCCAGTGAAAAGATGCCCAAAAGTTGAAAGAGGGCTTTTGATATTTTTCAGAGTAGCAGGGGCAGGGGAGAGGTGTTGGGGGCCGCTGGGCAAGGAAGGGCTTCTAGAGAGTAGCGTCCGATAAGTAGACACCCAAAGAACACAGTGAGCAAAAAATTTGAGTCCAACTAGAAATTTTGTATATTCCAATTTTGGCATAGGATTGATAACTTTTTGAATTTTTATCAGAATAACGTCACAACGTTGAAACACATATAGACCCTTCGGAAACTTTTATTCACTCACCATTCAAAAACTTAGCATATTTGGATACATCCAAACTGTACCCTGGGTATCAATCTACGTACAGAGTGGAGCCATGAGACTTGTTTATTGTAGTACTGTATGCCTTTAATTGATTGCTCTAACTTCTACTCTTTTTTGCCATCTTGCTCTATAGATTCAACCGAGAATGATGATATTATGGATGAGGATGGGGAACATTCAAAAGCACTCTTAAGCAAAAATTTGGAAAAGCAGATTTTTGATTCAATCGATTCTAGCTTTCTTAAAAACATGGTATGCTATGGATTCACTTCGTTATTCTTCTCATTATTAGTTGATAATTTGATGTATCATTCATGACATGCGTTGGTAATTTCTTCTTCCTTGCACGCTTTTCCCTGTAATTGAAACTGTTTACCCTGGGCAGGTATCTGTTTTATTCAGAGATACACCAAACCGTAAAGCAGATGGGCAAAATGATGCTGAGATACGTGCTATTGGTGCCGTCTGTGCATTCCTGCATATGATTTTCACTATTTTACCTCTCGAGCGTATTATGACTGGGCTAGCTTACACTACCGAGCTTGTTCCTCTACTTTGGAAATTTATAAAATGTTGTCACGAGAACCAAAAATGGCCATCTTTATCAGAATTACTGACATGCTCACCTGGTGATGCCCCTGGCTGGTTGCTTCCTCTCTCTGTGTTCTGTCCTGTATACAGGTTGGGCCTTGTTGCTTTTTTCAGTATGTGCTTGAACCATTTTTTTTTTTCTTGAAACAGATTATCATTTTCTGGTCTAAGAGGGGTGAGGACCTTAAACATTCCCTTAATCCATCCCAAGCCCAGTAAAAGGGTGGGTTGTGTTCGGTAGGCATTTCCATTAGGTAGTACATCACTGGTCATTGGATTAAGCAGAAGTGATGATTTAGCTCTCTTTGTTTTCTTTCTTTTTCTTTTTCTTTTCCTTCCTATTTTTAATGTACTTTTCATGTTAATCTTGCTTGTTTCCAACAGAAATTTGACAAGTTATTTGAATTATAGGTCTTTAGGGTGATCTTATAAGTTCTGAATAACTTTCCAAGTCTTTTTTGGTGAAACAGGCACATGCTCATGATCATTGATAATGAAGAGTTTTATGAGCAGGAAAGGCCACTCTCTTTACAAGATATCAGAGTCCTGATTACTTTCTTAAAAGAGGTTAGTATTATACTGATTTTAATGTTTTAGTTATGTGTGTAGAAATTCATAGGCTATTCATTCACAACTGTACAGAATGGCACCTCTCTATATTTTCTCATTCTGTATAAAACTTATAATGATTCTCATCAAAGTTTTATGCTCTAATTATCTGAACTGCAAGTGCATCCACAGCTTTTTTGGCTCTTGTTTGGTTTCTTTTTTTTGAAAGTGTAAATTTACTTGATGATTGTACAGTTCAATGTCGTGTGGCATTATGACATATGGTTTGAAGATATCTGAATACCAACACAGTAGCTAGTATAGTTATTTAAAGATATATTCTCTTTTCCAGGCTTTATGGCAGCTTCTATGGGTCAGTCCTGGAAAGCTGCCATCCTTACTGAAAGCAGCAAAGAATATCTCCAATCTGAGAAGACTCTCTGTTCAGTTCATTCAACACAAAGTTAGCGGTGGAACTTCTGAGCTCTTGGCACAGGTAATTGGGATTCCCGGTTCAAGTGAACAATTATATATGTGATCACATAGATGTATGATTTTTTCGATTTAGGATGTAATTCTAATTTTATAATGTTTGTTAGTATTGAGCTTTATTTCTGAACTCTTGAATGCAGCAACCTCAGAGAATGCTATCTGAAATTGTAAAATGGGTTTGTGCGTTATTGCATGTTATCTAGTTTGTCTAAGACTGCAACTGCTTTTAGTTAGTCGTATTAGCATACCCAGGTTCCTTAAGAAGCTAGCAGCAGAAACTCAAGGATTTCATATTTGTTCATTCGCATAAAACATTAGAAACTTTGTTGATTTTCAGAACTGGTTCTATTATATACACCACTGAACAGTCACCTACACTCTGGTGCTTGATTCCTTCATAACGTATGATTACCTCCCAAACATTTTGGGCTTATGTGTTTTCTATTTATACATTTGGTTTGGGCTTTTTATTGTTGACAATTTTCCATTTTGCAAAATGGAATATAAGTACAGTAGTCAGTATAGGCTTCTGGTTTTCATGCTCTTTGTTCTCAAGGTATCCTTCAAATTTCTGTTACATTCTTGCACATGTAACATACATCACTGCTTCCAGCTGCAAGATTGGAATAACAGGCGACAATTTACATCACCAAACGACTTTCATGCTCGTGAAGCAGCTGATGAGTTATTTGTTTCCCAGGTAACTTATTCTAGTATGCATTACACCATAAAGTTTTGACCTGACATTTGATATTTACTGTTTCCAGGCAATAAATAAAAATACTAGAGCTCGTGACCTACTGAAACAAGCACCCTTTTTGGTGCCATTTACAAGCAGGGTTCAAATTTACACTGTAAGTGTTTATCTCTTCATTTAAGGATTTGTTATGTTTGGATGATACTGCTTGAAGTTTGTTAATGGGATGGAATGTCTCTTGCTAGGGGCATGGGGCCCAGTAACATTATTTCACGAGGAAAATTTATCTACCTCTTCACATTGCCATCCCACATTATACTTGCACTTATAGTTGTTTTGACCTTTTATTTGTTCAGAAACAATTAGCCACTGCACGTCAGAGTAGCAGTCCACATCCTTTTCCCCGTCACAATTTCACAATACGGCGTGATCACATTGTCGAAGATGGTTTCAGTAAATTAAGCCTATTGTCAGCAGAGGATCTCAAGGGAATGGTATTATTTCATAATGTTTTCAAGTAAACTTTAATGGTATCACTTGTTTCGTTCATATAATTATTAGTTTTTTGTTGTGTAAAATTACCATTCGCTTCATAGCTGAACGCATGATATTCAAGGAAAATTGTGATTATTGTACATGCATGGTTTTGATTTTTGTTTTCAGATTCGAGTTACGTTTGTTAATGAACTTGGAGTTGAAGAGGCTGGTATTGATGGTGGTGGGATTTTCAAGGACTTCATGGAGAACATCACTAGAGCAGCTTTTGATGTACAGTATGGTTTGTTTAAGGTTTGCTCTATGCGAATCTATCTATATATGTATGCATCTTCCATTAGTTGTCCTTTTTATATGATTGGAATCAAAATCTTATTATGCATTGATTCTTTTAATTAAACTTGTAACAACTGTAAGCCTTAGAATTTGTGCTCAGGGTACTTTCCCTGAGAAATTCTCCTGATATTGATTCAGAGCCAAATGGTTTTTGGATATCCTCTAAATCATTTCAGGAACTCTGTGATTACCCAGTGCAGTTCTTGAGAAAGCTAAAATACTGGTTATGAATTGTTCATAGAATGGTGGGTGGAGGACCTATGATGGGATCTTGTGTCAGTACTTCTATTAGATAATAACACTTGATAAATTGGTTAACATTCTAAAAAATAAAATAAAAAAACACATGATAAATTCGCTTTCTAATGAGTGATTATTTATTTGCACCAAACCATTTATGGTGAAAAGTCTTCCTTAGTTGAGGTATTGATATTGGGATCTGTATTTGCTAGTTTGAGCCAATGGCTTTTGAGGGTTGCACTCTAATCTGTATTGCATGGTAAAGAAAGCGTGGTGGAGCTGTTAGGCATCTTTTCTAGTTGTTTAACTTCTAAACATTCCGAATACTCTAGGAAGGTCAGGATTGATTGTGTTGGTCATAAGCATAGGGAAGCTGGCCGTAGCTAGGGGATCACTTTTTTGGGGTAGAGACGACTGAGACGGAGAAAAGATATCCATGAAAATAAACTAGAAGAGATATATGTAGCAAAATAGAAGCTAGAATTTCTAACACCAATTCCATATGGTCATGTTGGATGAATGCATGAGGAAGTATGAAGGTGGGCTTGGTGTACCATTTTCTTCTGAAACTTCATGATTTGAAAGGAGTGACGTAGTTTCTCATTAAGCTCTTCATTTTCTGGCCTTGATCTGGCTCGTCCAACTGGTTGAACCGGTTACAGGATCTAGAAACAGTCCATTTAGATCTTTGAACTGAAAAAAGGTACAAAAGATCAGTCAGGATGGTTATTTGGACTGGTTGAACTGGATATGAGTCTTTTGACTGGTTTTTTTTATAATTTGCTTTTCCCTTTCTTTTAGACCAGATTAATTAGTTGGAACACCTGTCGGATTGGTTCGACAGGACTGGAGCAGTCGCCTGTTCAACCTCTAGAGTGTCCATGATGACATCGATTGCATAGAAAACAAGTAAGGCAATGTTTACTCTCGAGTGCTTGGTTTCTCATTTTCCTACAGGGGTTATGGAAGTGAAGGACTTGCATTATTGAGAAACGATTGGTCAAATTTGTTGAAAGGGATGCCCTCATGTGTGATTTATAAGAAGGGGGATGTGCGCATTTCACATGAATCTATTTGGACCTCTTTTGTGGGTTCAAAGATAAGAAAAGGCTGCTTGTGGATTGGACATTTATCATATGAATTCCTGTAATCTATGTCATGGATAATAGCTAAAAGCCATACATATTTCCTTCAATTGAGCCTGTCATGAGCACAAATAATACAAAAGCATGGTTATCACAAAAAGAGAGATAAAAAATGCATGTCGAAGTCGATTGCATGTCAAGTTACCAATACACCATATGTGAAGGCAAAGTCCTACTGGTAGCCCACATTGTCTAAGCTAATGAAAGAGTAGGTTGCAAACTATATTTTTCATGTTGGGCATGACTGATGTTCATGTGCTATCTAGATGGGGAATATTGAAGACATAGTAGAACCACAAAATGCTAATGTGTATTTTATGTTTGTGTCCTTGTAATTTCTTTGTTATATATACCTATAAACACTTGGGTAATTGTAGAACTCCTAGAGTACAACAGTCATCTATGTTCCTATGTGATGCAACAAACACTATGGGGCATGGCACCAATACAGAATTTTTCATTGGGCTTTTCATTGGGGTTGAGTGTCTGTCTTCATGTTCAAATTTGCTACATATTGATATGTACGAATTGTTTTATATTCACTTAGACAACCAGAGGCCTAGTGATTTAGAGATCTGAAGGATGTTTTAGAATCCTTTTTCTGCATGCCATTGACTCTTGTTGGTAAACCAATTTTTAATTTGGTATTTTTATCACTTGAACCATCTTGAAGATCTCATCAAATCTGGCTGATGATATCAAAGATCTCATCGAAAATGTGAGCCAGCCTCCAGGGCTGAGCGGCAGAGACCGAAGCCCAAGAGATAATAGATTTAGAATCTCCTTCAATGGCAATTTGGTTGCCCCACTCAGATCTATATGCCCTCAGGTATTTGAGTAAAGCACTAGCCTCAGCTATTGTACTATCATTAAAACTTATGTGTTTGGAGAGAGAGCAGATGGTGTAGCCGAAATGGTCTTTGAAGGGTTCTCCGACCCTAGCTCGTCTTGGGTTTCCTAGGGGACAACCGTCAAAGTTTAATTTGATCAAGCCCGGTTCTGGAGATCTCCACAGTGAGACACGAGCAACCTTCGGAGTGGTGGATTGGTGCAGCAGTTTCACCCCTAATTTAGGCTAGGGGAGTTATTGCGAAAGGTTGAAGAGAGTTGGAACCAGTGTTCGCAAAATCGAACCGGAACGGTTAACCGGACATGGGCCCAGAAGTGGTTTCTGTTCTAACCGGGTAGGTCCCTGGCGGTCAAAAAATTGTTGAAGAATAAAAAAGATACAAAAAAAACCTACAAAATATGGAAAGCATATAAAGAATGATTAACAAAAAAACATTCAAATGAAGTTGAAAATTAATGAAAAAAATGGATTTTAATGAATCGATTTTTGAATTAAAGTGAGTATTAATGACGAAAACAATTTTTAATCTTTACCATAATGTAAAGAATATTAAAAAGTGCATTACAAACCAAATTCCTTACTTTTGAGAATTTATATACATTTTTTTGAATATTTTTTTAAATATCAGTTGATCACCAAAACCACCCAAAACCAGAACCGGCCAGTGGCCGATTCCGATCTAACCGGGCGGTTAGCAGTTGGATCGCCTGGTTTTTCCAACAGTGGTTGGAACAGACTGGGGGTGACCCTAACCCAGCCAAAGTTGGAGGATTTGCCTCCAAAGATATTCGGTGATAGAGCAATGAAGGAAAAGATGTGCATTCGTCTCTTCTGCACTTACGCACATGGAACATTGATTGGGTAATGGTATTCCTCGCTTTTGTAATTGATTCACAATGTGCAGCCTTTGATAAATTGTCAGCCAGTTGAAAACTTGCAGCTTTGGTGGAATAAATATTAACCATGCATTGGCCGAAGAGGGGAAAGCCTGAAGGGGATTGCGAGAACGTGAATCAAGTAACATGAAGAAATTGTGAATGAGACCAAGGGTTGGATGACCAAATGAGTCTGTCTCTGCCAGTGAGAGGGAGGTAGATGGAATGCAGAAGGGCTTCGAGTTGAAGGAAAGACTCTACTTCTTGGTCATGCAGGTTGCGTCTGAAAATGGGTGACCAAGATCGATTGTGATTGGATTGGGGAAAGCGGTCAAGGACCGAAGCTTCTCTATCAATGGCAAGCAGGAAGAGGTCGGGAAAAGCGCCCCTCAAGGGAGTGTGGCCAGCCCAAATGTCAGACCAAAAAAGTGTTGAACTGCCGGTTCTAGGGAGGATTCTTGTGAGAGTTTTGAAGAGGTCCTAGCAGCTAAGAATGGAGCACCGGAAGCCAAAGGAGAGGCTATTGGCTTGGCAATGGGGCAACTATCTAGATGGATCAATGCAGTATTTACTGTGTAGAACCTCCTGCCAAAGGTGCCCCTCTAGAGTGACAAGACGCCACCACCATTTGGATAGGAGTGCAGTATTGGAATCTCTTATGCTCCGGATGCCCAAACCACTTGACCCTTTCGGCCTGCACATCTTGTCCCAAGCAACTAGATGATATTTGTTGGCTGCGCCATACCCCGACCAAAGAAAATGCCTCATTAACTTTTCTTTGGGGGCTGCAACCACGGCCGGGATGTGAAATAGGGACATTTGATAAATGGGGACGTTCGATAGAGTTGCCTTAATGAGCGTTACTTTTCCAGCTGTAGAGAGAACGGCCCTTTCAACCTGCAAATTTGCGATTGAGCTTGTCGATAATATGTCTCCATAGGTTTTTTTTTGGGTTTCCCTAAACACATGGGTAGGCCGAGATATGAAGTGGGCAAAGAATCTACCCCGCAGCCCCAAGAATGTGCAAACTAGGCAGCGTGTTGGGGCGTTGATGGCCACCCCCATGATTTATGGTAATTGTGAATGTTCGTCTAAATTATGCTCACAACTGTTGGGGTGGTCCGATATATTCTATGAATCAAAGACATGCATATTAGGCATGTCTTGACATGTCTGTCACGAATTCTGCATCATAGATACCTGGGAACAGTTAAATTATGCCAGTGTCACATCAGGGATGTGTTGCCATGCTTGTCTTGAATATTCTTTTTGTTAGATTCATGAGCCTCTGCATGTTGACCATTAACACATGTCGAAGTTTTTGACAAGTACATCCATGATTGAGACACTTGGGGCCAAAATTTTAGATGTGCTTGTCTAGTCATGGGTCTCCATACATTGGACACACTTCTAATATTCTATTAGTTTTAATCCTATTTAAAGGAGTACATTAATACCATTTTTATTTACAAGTATGTTGTACCTAGATGTTTACCCACCAACACCTGAACATAAGATGGACATGTAATGTCTGACAATCAACTTTTTAAGAGTTTTGTCATATACAATTCATTTGTTTAGATACTACAAACAAGTGCATCTATGTCCTTGTACATCGAACAGAACCTTTGCCAAAGGGAACTGTGCCCAGAGGTGGTTGGTCAGTATAAAAATGCTTACTATTTCGGACTGGGGTACTTTTCTGCCCAATTTAGAAAGAACTTGTTTGAAAGTTCCCTTAATTGAAATTGCCCTTGAAAGCAAATAATTCCAGGTCGTATGTCATAAGCTATGCCCTTAATGTTGTTTTACCATGGCTTTACTTTTGACACTTAGTTGTCTATTCTTTACCTGTGGGCAATGATCTCTTGGAAATCTTGGAACTGCTCAAACTTATACTCAAGGTTGTGGTTTCTGAATAATTGATAGGTTGATCAGGTCACCATTATCAAATTCATCTAGGAAACCTATCTGGTTTGACTAGGAAGAAAAGCAGTTTAGCCCTTTGGTGGATTCAAGGGAAGTCTCTGGCTATTCTCTTAGATAACAAATATATGAAATTTTTTAGAAAAATCTTAAAAATAGATTTCAGCAATTTATATTTAATGTAAATTTGAAACAATAAAATTATATTATTTTTGGAAGCAATTTATCAGGAAACATAAAAATCAAAGAGATGAATGGTAATTCTCATTATCTTCATTAATCCCCAATGTGGTTTTCATAGTATACATGCTTTTTAACAACTTATGTTTGCATTTGGAGCTCCTTCAATCCTTACGACTGAAGAAACCCAAAAATATTAGGTTTGCTTTTTTGTGAATAGGTCAATGGAAATCCGTTTTTTCTTCTTCTGAATATAAGGTTTCCATTAAATAGATAAAATTCCAATTTATGATAATTTTTTAGAACTTACCAGAAAAAATGGTAATCTCAAAAACTCGACCATGGAAAACATTCTTTCCTGACTTGGCAGTTATTTCAAAGCAAAATTCTGCTTTTTTTGTTCTTTTGTTTTTTTAAAACCAAAGTGTTTTTTTCAAAGCTCGTTCATCACTTCTTTTTACCATGCTTCATTTTCTTTGGTGTGTGGCTTCTTTGTGCAACCTGAAATTGTAGCATTTGGCTGAATGACGCAGAAAGAAATTAGAAATATACAAAATTTAGTGTTATTATCTTTTTTTGTTTATATTTCTTAGGAATAGGAATTGCGTCAGGATAAGTTAAGTGGGAGGAGGGAGGATTTTGGTGCGTGAGTTGTTAAGAGGGAGGATTTTGAGGAATAGATTAGGAACTAATCTTTTAGGAATGATTTGGGAGGGGATAAAGATTCCCGTGAGAGGAAATAGGGAGATAAACGTGAGAGAAAACAGGGAGGTAGACGTGAGAGAGGAAATAGGGAGATAGGCGTGAGATAGAGATATACGGAAAAAGATGGTATGTGACTTTTTAGAGAGTTTATTATTTATGGGTTCTTTTTTAGTTATTTATTTATTTTCTTTTAAGTGTATTTTAAAAGGAAGAAGTCCCTCATTGTAAAGAGGAGATTTGGTGATTAAGTACAGAGTTAATTTTGTGAAAAGATTTTTTGGGGTAGATTTCCTTGCAGACAAAGGGAGAGGGTATATTCTCTCACCTTTTATTATTATTTTTATTTTAATTATTTCTTCCCTCCATCGCCTTTGCATCACTGAAGCTCTGTTAACATTGAATAAGATGCATGCTTTTAGTATCCCTTATATTATTGAAGTCTGCAGAGGGCTTTATGGTCTTTGATAAAATTACAAATATTCATCATGTGGATCGTCAGTTTTCGTGGTTAGTAACTTTGAGGTGTTAGCAGAGTGTTGCATTGTTTTCATTATTATAATAGCAATTTTCGTTTGTGAACAGGAAACGGTGGATCACTTATTATTCCCAAATCCTGCTTCTGGAATGATCCATGGAAGCCATCTAGAATACTTTCGATTTCTTGGAAATGTCCTTGGGAAGGTATGACATTATTTGGTTTTTAATGTACTGGAAACTACAAATAACGTGCGAAATTGGTCCTTAATCCTAGAGATTTCCAATGCATGGGAGCGTGTATGAGCTTCCCACATTTTTTTTTTTTAAATGTGTTAGTAATATATTATAAGAGATTATGTTTTACAATATTGTAAAGTAATATTGTTAAGTATGGGAACTTGTTCGTGTTGCGATATATGATCACAGTTTAGAACGCCATTTTCCCTTTTCCCCTTCCACTGTAATCCTAATTTTGTGTTATGTTGATTCCTTAAGAGGTCAGTGTCAGAAATAATTAAGAAGATTGTATACAATGAGAACATTAATCTTTGGTACAAGGAGGTCACAATTACTTATGACCATTTGATGTGAAATTTGATAGTGTGGGTGTGTCACAAAGTTCGAGAACTTTTCTTTTGGACTTTGGGCTTAGTCAATGGAATAAATGCAGTCATCGAATTTCACATTCAATGGTCTGAAGCTCTAGTGCTTTTCTTGAGGCCCTAATACTTTTCCCAACAATGATTGTGTTGATCAAGATGCATTCTTTTGGTGGTTTCTTGTTGTAGTCATGTGTTTGATAGAAACTCTAAATCACGAATGGATTAGGGTTTGTGTACCCTAATCAAGTAAACATTGGTAGTGTTGTTTTTAATGTTTTTTTAATAGAAAATTGGTATGATTGGATTTGAGTGTATAACAAATCTATTAATCTTTTTTATTTTTTTGGATTTGGAAGTGAGATGAGGGTATAACATATTTTGAATTGATTAGATTTGAGGATTTAACCACATCTCAGATATGGGGCAATCTTGACTCCGAATCAACACAATTAAATTTGATGGCACAAATTATTTAGAATGGGCTAGATCTGTTAGATTATTTCTTGGTGGAAAGAAAGAATTGTGATACATTGAAGGTCGTTTGGAAAACGAGATCTCAAGGATCCTAAATATGAAGATTGGGAGGTTAATGATTGAAAGTGGACAATGCGAACTAGCATGGTCTATATAGTTTAAAATTTTTCTTTACCAACGCCGGCTAGAACACTTACAAAAATCCAAAGATTACAATAAGAACTCAAATAAATAAAATAAAACTCAATTTTGGATTCTCACTTGCTGCCACTTAACGAATTTTTATTGCATAACCAAAAATTACATAAAACTTGAACTTGGGAACAAGAAACATAAGAATGAAGTAAAATAAATAAAATGCCAAAAGATTACCTCAATTGGACTTTGCAACCCACACTGGGTCTCCTACCCTGATGGCGTACGGGATCAATGTCTTTCTTAGATTTTACAAAGATGAGAAACTTTGGCTAGAAACCCTTCTATGGATATGAGAGCAAGTGGAACAAAACAACCTCTCTCTTGTTTTCTCTATGTGTGGGGCATGCCCCTCTGTCTCTACCAAAATGGCTCGGGGCATGCCCCTTTGTTTCTTAGAGAGGCTATGAGAAATGGAGAGAGGAAGATATAGAGATGAGAGAGAGGGTGGCATGCCACGTTGCGGAGAGAGAGAGAGATCTAGGTTATGGTGTATAGAGATGACCTCTAATGAGATATTTTATAAATCTTTAGCTAGGGTTAGGGTTTCTAAGATTTAACCATCTTTATGGAGATTTGATCCAGATCCTTGATCAAAGGTGACCTGTAGGGTGATAGATCTTAGCCATACAGTCCATAGATCGGCCATCATGTTCTAATGGAAGGTGTTAGAACCTTATCTCTCAGTTTCCTTAACCTAATCCCATCAAATATTTAGTGTAGAGAAAATATAGTGTACTTGCCTTTCATTTTCAATAAATCTTTGTGCTTCTTTTGTAAAGTCAATTAGCCTCTATTAGAAAATTTCCTATCTTGTTTCAATCAATTGAATGGCTTATGACACAAGCCAACACAAATAGAAAGAGGGGGGAGAGAAGTGGGGCGTGCCACCCGTAGAGGAACTTGTCGGTCCCATACCCTCATAAAAAAGGCTAGAAAGGTGGGACTCATAGAGTGTAATGGGCCCCCATATATTTTAATAATTTTAGAATTCTAAAAAGGATTTTTTGAAAAATATAATTACTTTATTTTTTCTCTGAATATTTAAATACCATAAAATTTCAATTTAGCTTATTTAAAAATCAATTTTGAAGAAATAAAATATCCAGAGACTTCTAAAAAATTTATTTTATTATTCAAAAATCATTTTTAACCAAATTAATTATTTGTTAAATTGATTGGATGGGAATTGGATTCAACTTCTGTTAAGGAAAATGCAAAAATACTGAGGCACTCTATCTCTATTAGTGACCCTTGTCCCTTCAGGCCTACCAAGCACACACAAGGGAAGTCCATTGGCTAACTACCTTGGGTATCTCTCCAACCTCATCAAGGGGTAACCTGTTAACCGTTCGCGGTTGTGTTATATGCCCAGGTATCGTAGGGTTTTACAACTCAAGTCGGCCTACCTCGTCAAGCCTTGTTTGAGTCTCGGCATCATAATTGCGAACTTCGATCCCTCTGGACCATATTTCCATTGGAGTTCATTGTTCCACTATCATATAATTCATTACATGCTCTCGTAAGGTCTTTAATTGGCCACAAAAACCCAACAATTATATGGGAATTATGAGTTGGTTATTCTATTCTATGCTGCCTAATCCGAGTAGAACTTTTATGAACTACAATACCTCCAAGGAATTGTGGGATGCAGTTTCTGCGGCTTATTCCCAAAAGGAAAATATTGCAAAGACTTATGAACTAGAGCAACAAATCTGTAATTTTAAACCGGGGGACTTGTTAGTTTCAGGGATTTTGGTGAAGGGGTAGCGTTCCCCTCTTGGAATCTCGATAGGGCGATTTGAGAGAGCCTGAGCAGTTCTTACTTCCTCCCATAAGGGGATCTTGTTTCCTACCTATTGGGACCCCGGTTCCTAATCTAAATGGATCTCGATCCTTGACTACAAAGGATTTCGATCCCTATCGATGGGGGATCACGACTCCTCAAAGATGGGTCGTGTTTCCGAATATGACAGGTCAATTTTAAGGGCTTGTATACTTGTGCTTGTTACCACTAATGGTAACAATTTCATAGTCCATGAGAAATCTTTTATTAATACTGATGTTGATGAGTTTTTAGGCTATCTACTCATTTCAATTATGTAGCATTGTCCATGAAAATTTTTAAAGTAATACTATCTGACTATCAACATTAATTTAGATAAACTTTATCAATGTACTTTTTTAAATATCAAATACTAAGTATATGCTAGTGAGTATAGAGAGTCCCTGGACTCATTTCAAATATGTAGCATAGTTCATGAGAAATCTTATAGTAATACTATCTACTAATAAAATTGACGTAACCAAAATTTTTCAATTAATATTTGAAATATTCTAAGCATTCTATAAATTTTTTGATATGTAAATCGTGTCGTTAAAGCGTGCTAGGAAATTTAAGTATGTGGATAGAAAATATGCAGATTTAAAAATTCAAATATTCCTCAAATTTGAAACTTCACTCCATATTGATCGAAACAATGTTCAGTGGATTTATGAGCCGCGCATTTTGACAATGTGGATCTAGCTTCTAAAAAAATATTGATTTGCTATTCCTAAAAATTAGGATCAAGGTCTCATATATGTTGAATCCCAATGTGTGCACCTATGAATTGCAAATTCTGTCTGATGGAATCTGGATTCCAAGCTTCCAGGAATGAAGGTCAAAAAATATTTGGAACAAGTTTCGAGAAATTTGGAATCATGATTCCTATCTTCCGTGATTCGTGATTCATCGTGGGAAACACGAAATCGCAATTCCTAACCAGAATCGGGACCTCGGTACACGATTCAGGTAACTATAGTTATGAACAGCCAGGGAACAGACTTTGTCTTCATAGGAGTTGATCGTTATCTCGAAGACGATGCATTTTATAGCTTGCTGAAGCAGTTTGGATGCTATGCAGGCAACCAGTCGTGTTTTAGAGATGTTGTTCGGCTTCACAGTGTTCCGAAAACCATCACTTCAGATTGAGATACACGCTTTATTCGCCACTTTCGGAGGACCTTATGGTGAAAGATGGGGACAAAACTGCTGTTTGGCAGTGCGTACCATCCTTCAACAGATGGTCAGATGGAGGTAGTTAATAGAAGTTTAGGCAATCTTTTGCATTGTTTGGCAAAAGGATAAGCGCAGCAGTGGGATTTGTTCTTACCTCACGCTAAGTTCATGTATAACAGCGCCAGAAATAGAGACACAGGGCTTTCACCTTATGAAGTGATTTATGACATAAATCTGAAACAAGTTTCGGGTTTGGTGAGTTTGCCTAATGTGGAATGAGATATTGATTTGGTGAGTTTGCCTACTGTGGAATGAGTTATTGATGATGCAGAGGCTTGGGCTAAGTACATTCAAGACATCCAGTCAGAGGTGACAAAAGGCTTAAGCGGAACAAAACACATTGCAAAGACAGTATGATCAACATAGGTCTCAAAAAGACTTCAATAAAGGTGATTTAGTTATGATCTACGAAAGGAAAGATTTTCCTTGTGGGTAGTACTATATGCTAAAGTTTAGGTGCATTCAGGCTTCTCGGGTTCTGAAGATATTGAGAGAGTTTGCATATAAAGTAGAGCTTCTGGCAGGTCATGATATTTTACCAAAATTTAGCATTGTTGATCTATGTGATTATTATGGTAAAAAAAATGAAGAGATGGAGTTTGATTGGTAGGTGCAGTTGCCAGAATTGGATGCTGAGTAATTGATGTTGTGCGCGATACGAGGACTTTACCATGTGGTGTGGATCATATAGACAGTATCTTTTGTACTGGAAAGATAAGTCTGAAGCAAAAGATTCATGGATTTTGGAGACAGAGTTCCAAAGGGTAGATTCTAACAGCTGGAACCAATATATCGATTGGAACTCAAGGGCGAGTTCTTCTTATAACTGGGGGGGTTGATGCAGTACTGCTAATGTCATCTCCAGCACTTAATCTCTGTTTTATTTATTTATTGGTGTTCATGGGGTTACTCTTTCATGGATTAATGTTCATGTGTTACTGTTCACAGGGGCATTTCTGATTTTTAGAATTGTTTGGAATTTAGAAATTATTAGGGGTAGTTTGGTGTTTTATTATAATTGTTTGGAGTTTTTGAATTAGTATGAGTAATTCAGTGTTCTATTATAATTTAGGATTAAGAATCGCTATTTAAAACTTTGTAGTTTTGGCTTATTAGTCTTTTCATTGAAGCATCTTGAGCTTCTTTTCTATTGAATCTATTGAATTTCCAGCCCTATTTTCTGTCTAATCTTGGCCATCAATGCTCTGTTCTGCATATATTTGTATTGTCTTGCTGTTATTAATCTCCACAACTGATGTGCTTTATCTTATCTTCCACTGCCCATAGTGCAACAGTTATCAAATTCGAAGATACCTCCTGTCTTGATGCACATGATTGAACTAGCTTAGCATATTTCTTTTTGCTCAATTGCTCAATAAAGTAAAGATGTACATACAAACATTGATTTATTCATGGGTTTGTATCAGTGAATTTCATACTTGCTTTTGGGTTTTGTAGGCCATGTTTGAGGTATTCTCGTCGATGTAGCAAACATCAGTGAATTTCATACTTGCTTGTGGTTTTGTAGGCCATGTTTGAGGGTATTCTCGTGGATATACCGTTTGCTACATTCTTCTTGAGCAAATTAAAGCAAAAGTAAGTTATTGATTCTTTTGAAGTTGTCTTTACCGATTCTCTCACTCTCTCTTTCTCTCTCTCACACACACACATACACACACACGAACTAACATACACTAGATTGTTTGATTCATATCTCTACCTCCAAGGTATTTGTTGTAAGAAATGCTTTTGATCCCCCATAATGATAGGTCATTATTGAAATTTTTACATGCTTCCTTTGAATTGTGTGACATTCAAATTCATATTTTTAAAACAATTATTGAAGTACTGCTCATAAAAATATCTAAAATTAAGTTGAAAAACAATAAAAATACCCAAAAATAATTATTAAAATCTATTAAAAATATAGTATTAAAGTAGTGCTGATTTTGTGTTCCACGATGTGGATAGATACACAAGTACTTGGATCTTTCATTTCTCTTGTTAAGACATATGAAACTTGGACCATGGACCATACTGCACGTGGTGTTAAACTGCTATGGGGTAACCATTAGATTTTGAGCACTCTTAACTGGTTGTGATGCAAAGTTGCAAACATTTGATGATCTCCCAAGAAGGTGGCCACTCCAGCTCGAAAGCTCGATTCTGCGCTCTGGAACAAGGGATCTCAATTCCAGACGTTTTTTGAATTTAGGGATCTCCATCCACAAAATTGAGGATCCACATCCTGCTTAATGGGATCTGTATCCCTCTTATCCTAATCATGGCCTACATCTGTAACTGGAATGAGCATCCAATGTGGAATCGAGTTTCTTTTACGTTGATACTGATGATCAACACTACGGTTTCTTTCATGCCTGAGGGCTGAAATTTGAATCCTCATTTTGGATTTTCAGTTTCACTCCTCACTTATGAAACATACTCCAATGATAACAAAAAAAATTAAAGAACATTTTAAAATTTAATGGTATTTTGGTTTTTGAATTCAGAAAAAAAACATTTATCATATCTTTCAACGGACTTTGTTCTCGAGCTATATACCCTAGTTAAATGCTCTTGCGGAGTCTTGATTCTATGCTAGACGGACCTCGATTCCTTATAGTTTATCATTCGATTCTGGACAAATTCCGATCATGCTCTCTACATATCGGGATCAGGATCCCTTAAACTCAAAAGTGTGTGGATCTCGATTGCTATCCCATGGATCATCATGCATCTCTCCATCCCATGGTCTCAATCCCAATTCAGAATCTGACCCCGGCCTCAATCATGATAACTGTGAGTTCTCTATTTCCTGATGATACTGAATTTGTTTCCAATATCAATAATTTCTCGATCGAGATAAATCCATTTATACAGAAATGGAATTCTGTAGTTTATATAAGAGCTTCGGCTGATGAACAATATTTCGGAAGACACCTGAGGTAGAGGGAATCTGATTTGTTGGAATCTTTAACTAAAAACTGCTTTGAGATAATCCATGGACTTGAACTCTATATGTTCCAATTGTCAAGGAAAACTGTTGACAATTGAGTGGTTTTGAACTGCAACAACATCCACACATAGAGGATGGCATGCTGAGATTGTATCCATCACACCACGATGATGTTTTCTACCATGAAGAAACTTCTAGCTTGGGAATTATTTGAGCTTCTGAAATCACCTATGCAAACATATCATGCTGGTAAGGATACAATGGTATAGGGCCCTTATGCTGATACTTGATGACCCACTCATGAAGAGTTACACTTGGAATCTCATCGTTGTTTTTTATCAAAAAAAAAAGATCATAGTAAAATAGGATGACTTTCGTAGTTTGTGTGCCATATTAAGAGGGACACTTGTGAGGAGATAGATACTCATATATGCTGTGATTTTGTCGTTGGACTTTTAGGCCCCAATTGAACTGGTTTGATCCTATTATTTGGCATGTTTTGGCCCAAGAGTTAGCTGGATCAGTAGATGGATTCTCATGCAAACCATCAAGCTGCCCAGTCTAGTGACACTTAAAAGCGTTTCATTCTTGATGACCAACTTATGAAGAGTTACACTTGAATAATAGTGAAATTTGATGAAGTTATTAGTTTGATGCCATGTGAGAAGTGACAGTTATGAGGAGATAGATACTCATATATGCTTTGATTTTGTGGTTGGAATTTTAGGCCCAAGTGAACTGGTTTTATCCTATTAATTGGCATGTTTTGTCCTAAGGTTCAGCTCAACCAGTCGATAGATTCTCATGCAAACTATCAAGCTGCCCAGTCTGATAATCATAACACCATATTAAACAATTTTTGGAGTCAATGTTGGTCCATGCGCAAACGTCGTTTTCAAGGGAAAGGTTTGAATTGGCGCTAGTCACATCAATGTTTAAGGAGATAAACAAGACACAAAAAAGGGAATGACTATCATTCCAACTCCATATCATATATTCCATGTATTATAGCATTTACAAAATTGTCCCATGACTTATTACATTTTACCTTAGAATCCTTATATAGGCTGTAGATGAATATAACAAAAGCATAGTACAACATGAGGGATAAATGTGCCCTTATGAGTAACATCTATCTAGCGCTTCCCCCAAGTCAGTACATGAATGTCATGAATGCCCAACTGGCAATTTTCCCCACCCAACACCTTTACTAAACTAGTATCCAAGTTGTTCAGAGGATCTCACATAAGAGTAGAGACTGGAGATAATTCTTTAAAGTTACTTGTCCCACACATGGTGGCACAATTTCAATGTGTTTAGTGCCCTTGTGGAATACTTGTTTGGGTGCCATATAGTTGGCAGTTTGATTATCACAATAGAGTGGAGAGACCCCTTCAGGAGGAAAACCCATACCTTTAAGAAGTGCTTTCAACCACACCAACACCAGCTTACATAAAGTTGATATAATTAATCAATACCTTACTTGCTTCGGAGCAATACTCCAAAAGGCGGACTCAGCCACTTAGGTGGTAGGGCGGGTGCCTAGACACCTGGGCGACCCTAAAGTGTGGGTTTTTTTTTTTTTTTGGGTTGTGGGGGGGTGGGGTGTGGTTGGGGAACCATAAATGCAAAGGCGGGAGAGAGAGAGAGTGCCACAAATGTGATTGAGAGATTGCAGTAAGTGCAATGGAGACAAAAGAATGTGTGTTGGGGGGTGGGGATAGAGATAGAGAGGACACAAATTGCAGAGGAAGAGCGTGTGAGAGAGAGAGAGTGCCATAAATGTGAATTATGTAATGGAGACAGAAATTGCCATAAATGTGATGGAGGGGAGAGAGAGCACAATAAAAATAAATGTGATGGAGAGAGAGATGTGTGTGCTGGGCAAGAGAGGAAAGTGCCATAAAAGTGATGGAGAAAGAGTGCCATGAATGTGATGGAGACTGGAGAGAGAAGGGTGTGTTTGGGGGGGAGAGAGAACAACTGTAGATGATGAATAGAGTGCCATAAACGTGATGGAGAGAGAGTGAGAGAGTGCAATGAAGAGAGGGAGAGTGCCATAAATGCAATGGAGAGAGTGTGAGATAAATAGGATGGGTTTTTCTTTCTCATTTTTTCTTCTTTTTCTTCTTCTTGATTTAGGTGCCTACACCGACGCCAAGGTACATGCCGAAATAGAACCTCGCCTAGGGCCTCTTTGGTTTGGAAGGCTGTCTCGACCACTTCGGTGGCTAGACGGCCAAATTTTCTTTCACTACAAACGCTCAACGGTTGTGCCTTCTGCTCTAGGCTGTATGATTTTAGACATCATCTCGGGCCTAGCCCGTTAAGCCCCATTTGAGTCATGGCATCTCAATACATACCCCCACGGTCCTACGAGAGTCATCATATCACTATAGTCATAGTTTTACATGCTCTCATAAGGCATGTTAATGGCCACAAAACCCCAACAATAGAGAGGGCATCGATGTGATAATTGTGGCACAAAAGTATTTCGAGAGATGATTTTAACTAGGGTTGGATGCAATTGGCTAGTGCATCACATGCATTAGCTGACTAAGCTAACTGCAAAAATGATGTCGCGGAGGGAGGGGGGTCGGGTGGTCCAATATTAAGGTACTAAAATTGGAGATATGGTTTGAAATTTTGATTTACTGGAGAGGCAATGAGATGAGGTGCCAATTTCCTACCTCGTTAAAGCAATCTTAGGGCCTGGCGCCTTCCAAATTGAATGGGCCCTAGGCGGGACCCTATTCGGGCATGTACTATGGAGCCTCGCTAGGCTCCCAAATTCCACCTATGTGGGCACCTTTGCTTTAAAGCAAGCAAAAAAAAAACATTGAGAGAAAGAAAAGCTAATCTTAATTGTCACACACACTCTCCATCTCGTTTATGGCTCTCTCCATGCACCCTCTCTTCATTACGCTCCATCACATTAATGACACTCTCTTTATCATCTATAGCTTGTGTCCTCTCTCTCCTCAACGCACATCCTTCTCCCTCTCCATCACATTTATTGAACTTTCTTGCTATCACTTCTATGACACTCTCTCTCCATCTCATTTATGGCTCTCTCTCTCCACATTCACTCACACCTCTCTCTCTCCATCACATTAATGGCATTCTCTCTTCAATACAATCTCTACAGTTTTGTTCTCTCTCCACTGCATTTATTGCACTCTCTACATTACATTTATGGTCAGTGATTCAAAAAGTGGACCACCTAGCGCTTAGGCAGCTGCCTAGGAGGTCCAAAAGGCCTGGGCGCATCGCCCAGGCCTAGGCGGCCAATCTGGGCCGCAGTTTCAAGGCGACCGCCTAGCGCCCAGCCCAGGGTGGTCGCCCATGCCTTCGCCCCGCCCAGAGGATTTTTTTTTTTTCAAAGTTGACAAAAATTGATAAAAAATCACTCATTGATAGTAGATTGAATTTTTTATGTTTTATAAATCTGTTAGGGTTTTTTAAAAGATTTTGAGTCCTTAGAAGCATCTGTGACTGGGCATCCTTTTTGGATTCGACTGGGCCGCCCAGGTTCTGGGCACCCGCCCAGGAGCTAGGCGGCCTGGACCCCCTAGGCCACCTAGGACCCGCCTAGCGCTTTTTGAAACACTGTTTATGGTACTTTTTTTCTCCCTCCATCACATTTCTCTCTCTCTCTCTCTCTCTTCTCTCTCTCTCACGCGCGCTCGCATTCACCCCCATACTTTAGGGCCACCTATCCGTCTTTTAGAACATTGGCATCCTATGGTCTTTTCGCCCCCACACTCATTGGGATCCTATGGTCTTTTCTTTTGGAAAAGAAACCAGATCTATGCCTTTTTTGTTTTTGGCATTTCTTCAGTCTGGACATTCAATTCCTTAGTGGAAGGTTTTAGGTTATGAACCAAAGTCAAGGGAAGGGAGAGAAGTACAATGCGAGGAAGATAAAGCTTAGTAGGAAACAAATTTATCTATGGGATAAGGGTTTCTTTCTTCTTTTTGCAAAGCAATAGATAAATGAAAACGTATAGAGAATGCCTAGGTCATCATCTGATTTCTCAGAGTTGTGATGAGAAGACATGTCATCTTGTGGATCTGCATGTTGTTTTCATAGGACTAGGCTTTTGTCATGAGTCACATGGGGATGAGGAAACCCCTGTGTGTCAATTGACTCTGGTGGCACGGATGTTCTATTAGAAATTAGTGAAACAATATGATCCATCCCCTCAAACATTTCAGAAGAAGATGTAAGATCCATGGAATAGGATTCGTATAGCCACATGAAATTTAGGAACGCTTATAGGTTACAATGAGACGAAGGAGAGTAAACATAGCCTAAGAGTATGGAGTTAGTGGATACAATGAGACGAAGGAAAGTAAACATAGCCTAAGAGTATGGAGTTAGTGGATACAATGAGACGAAAGGGAATAAACATAGCCTATCTACAGGAAACTAAATGGAAAGGAGAAAAAGCTAAAGAAATAGATGGGTATACAGGAAAGGGGATAATAATAAAAATGACATATGCATAATAGTTAACAAAAATTTTAAAGATAAAGTAGTTAATGTCAAAAGAATAGGTGATATGCTCTTATTAATTAAACTTATACCAGGGGAAGAGATAATTAATGTAATTAGTACTTATGCACCACAAGTAGGACTAGATGATAGAATTAAAAGACAATTTGGGGGGGACATAGATGGAATGGTCCAAGGCATACCAAATGGAGAGAGGACTTTTGTAGGAGGGGACTTAAATGATCATGTAGGGAAGGATACTAGAGGATATGAAGAGGTGCATGGGGGATATGTTTGGGGAAAGAAACGAGATGGGTGAGACTATTCTAGATTTTTCTATGGCCTACAACCAAGCAATAGCAAACACTTACTTTAAGAAATGAGATGAACATTTAATAACCTATATAAGTGGATCACATAAAGCTAGATAGACCTCTTCCTAGTTAAGAAGGTAGATCGACCATCATGTAAAGACTGCAAGGTTATCCCAGGAGAAAGTTTGACTACCCAACATAGGTTCGTGGGTATGGACGTCTGCATAAAGACATGGAAGAGAAGGGGTGAAAGTAAAAGAACTAGGTGATGTAATTTAAAAAATGAGAAAATAGATTTATTTAGGGATAAAGTAGTTGAAGAGGGAAAATGGAACTCTGAACATGATGTCAATGTAATATGGAATGAGATGACTGATTGTATCAAGAAAGTGGCAAAAGAAGTTTTCGGAGAATCTAGAGGGAAAAGAAACTCTAATAAGGAAACTTGGTGGTGGAGTGATGAAGTTCACAAGGCCATTAGTGAAAAACGATCGTGTTATAAAACTTGACAGTGTAATAGAAACTATCAAAACTTAAAAGAATATAAAATTGTTAAGAACAATGCTAGACAAGTAGTAAGTAAAGCTAAACTTAAGGTATATGATAATCTCTATAATAAACTAGGAACAGGAGAAGGTAAAAAAGATGTCTTCAAATTAGCAAAAATAAGAAAGAAAAAGTGTAGGGATCTAAAGCATATTAAATCCATTAAGAGTGAGGATCAAGGGTATTGGTGAAAGATGACGAGGTCAACGAAAGGTAGAGAGTTTATTTTCAAAAATTATGAAATGACAAACACAATGGGAACATAGCGGTAGAAGGAACTGGTGGTATAAATGAGGGTGGTGGTCATAGATACATTCGTAGGATTAAAATGTCAGAAGTGAAAGAAGCTTTGAAAAAGATGAAGATAGAAAAGGCTTTAGGACCAAATGATATACTGATAGAGGTTTGGAAGTGCATAGGGAGATTAGCATTGACTGACTGACCAAGTTGTTAAACAAGGTGTTGAAAACAAAGAAAATGCCAGACGAATGGAGGAAAAGTATTGTGGTTACTTATTTACAAGAACAAAGGAGACATACAAAATTGTGCGAAATATCGAGGGATCAAGTTTATGAGCCATACTATGAAGCTCTGGGAGAGAGTGATTGAGCAACGACTAAGGCATAAAACGAGTGTATTTGGAAACCGATTTGGTTTTATGCTAGGAAGGTCAACAACTGAGGCTATTTTCCTACTTAGGCAATTGATTGAGAAGTTTAGGATGAAGGGGAAAGACATGCACATGGTCTTAATTGATCTAGAAAAAGCTTATGATAGAGTACCTCAAGATTTGATTTTGCGTGTGTTGGAAACAAAAAGAGTTTCCAAAAACTACATCGACTTGGTGAGAGATATGTACGATAGAGCGTTAGCTAGTGTACGAACAACTAGTGGAGAGATGAGTGAGTTTTCAGTGACAATAGATCTACATTGAGGATCAGCATTGAGCCCGTACCTCTTTGTCTTAGTTATGGACGATTTAACTAGGCACTTAGAGGATGAGGTACCATAGTGCGTGTTGTTCGCAGTTTACATAGTTTTGATCGATGAGACCTGAATCGGTGTCGACACAAAGTTAGTACTTTGGAGGGATGCTATCGAATCCAAAGATTATAAAATTAGCCGGACTAAGACATAGTATATAGAATGCAAGTTTAGTGATGATAGGTATAGAGACGAGGAAGTAGTTAAGATTGACGATCAGGAAGTACAACAATAACCGTACTTTCGATATCTTGGGTCAATAATCCTGAAAAATGAAGAGATTGAGGAAGATGTTGCACACAAAATTAGAACTAGGTGGGTGAAGTGGAGATGTGCAACTGGAATTTTATGTGATCACTGCATACCAATGAAGCTAAAGGGCAAGTTCTATAGGACAACTGTAAGACTAGCTTTGCTCTCTGGGGTTGAATGTTGGGTGGACAAAAAATAATATACCAATAGAATGAGTGTAGCAGAGATGAGGATGTTGAGATGGATGAGTGGCAAGACAAGAAGGGATAGAATTCGAAATGAATGCATTTGGGAGAATTTAGGTGTGGCAGCGATAGGCGCTAAGATGAGAGAGAGTAGACTTAGGTGGGCTGACCTTGTGTGGCCCCAACCAAATACAACACCTATTACGAGGTGCGAGTTAATTCAAGTGGAAGGACTTAAAAAGGCAAGAGGTAGGCCCAAAAGGACATGGTTGGACGTAGTTCGGAAAGATATGAAGACTCATGGCCTCACTGAGGGTATGGCCTTTAATAGAGCATAATGGTAGCCGACCCCACTTAATTGGGAAAAAGGCTATGATGATGATGATGATGTTGATGATGATGTAGGATCCATGGAGAAATATGACTCTTCAAAGAATGTAGAACTTTTTGAAACTATGTTTGCTTTTTAAGGTCAAAATAGTTATATCCTTTTCGTGCGAGAATATCCTCAAAACTACGATCCAACTTTTCTCTAGTACCTTATGGTAGATGGGCATAATATGCACACTCAAAACTGTAAGATGCTCTAAAGATTGTGTCCAATCAGCTCTTCCAAAGGTGGAATGTGACTTAAAATAGCAGTGGCTAACCGACTGATCCAACAGATACAACATTACACGAATAAATCTTAGGCACATTCATGGTAAACATAATGGCCCTGGCTACCTCTAGGAGATGCCTATTCTTGTGCTCCTCTGCCTCCGCAACCCCATTCTATTGTAGAGTAGGAATGCAAGATATTTGATGGAGAATGCTATTCCTCTAAAGGTACTCAATCATGTGATGGTTAACTAAATCTCTTTCATCGTCGAACATAGAATTCATGGCCAAGACCAGTCCAGCCCGCCCTGTCATGGCCTTGACCCAAGCCGAGCCGGTCCAAGGACCCCTAAGCCTCGAGTCACATTTTGTGGCCCAGGCCCTATTTTTAGGGTCGGGCCAGGGCACCCGGCCCATTGCGACCCCTAAATGGAAGGTCAACCATTAAAGACCAGCACTTGATCTTATGATGGCCATCATTCTTGCAGTAGGTGCACTAATTTCATGATAAAGACGCTTCTCTTATTTAGGATTCACCTAAGGTTACAATTTGTACTTGTAATTCTACTATTTGCTGCCTGCTTTACTGCAATTTTTGAGTGGCTCATAACTTCCCTTCCCTAATCTTCTAGTTCAGGATGATTACAGGTCGCACAAGCAAGGAAGTTTTTGGCAGGCTACGATCAAATTTTGAAATTTTGAGTTAAAGACCTGCATGTAGCTCATAAACCCGACCTACATGTAGCTCATAAACCGGACATTCATCTATTTTTGTTCTATACATTTCAAGCTCAGTTGCATAATCACAAGGAGGCAGGTCATTGTAACTCAGTTCATTCCACATCTTTTCAACATTTCAAAATATGCAGAAAGAGACTTACCTCCTTGTTGAATGTTTGCTCTGTCACAATGAAGTTGGAATACTCTAGGGTCTTATCCTTCTAAGAGATTTCTCTTGAAAGGCATTCCATATTTCTTTAGCATTCCGTAAAGCATTAAACTATCACTTATATTCAAGTCCCATAGAGTTAACCATGGCATGGCTATTGCATCATTTGCTCTCCATTCACTGAATGGATCTGTAGAACTAGGGGGCTTTGATGTCCCATCGGCATGACCCATTGTCCCATTCTATAATGCCCCAATACCAATTTGCACAGACTGCCTAAGATAGGTAATTATCCTTTATTCAATTTGACAGTTGTAATTTATTAAGAAGCAGATTTCACTGACCATGTGATATTTCTTTACTCAGCTATATGAAGTGCCTATAAGATGGCCAAAAAAGAGTATGAAAAACATTAGCAGCTAGGACAAAAGTGGTTTTTTTTTAAAACAAAAATACTACCTTAAGATGATCCAGACAAGAAAGGCAAAAAAGAGGTCGGCAACCATAAAATATGTTCACAAAGAAAATTCCAAAATTCATGAAAGTTTGTCACAGATGCATAAGGTATCGTTTGTCTCGTGTGTTAGTAAAAAAAAATTAAGAGTGCATACAAATGTGATACTCTTTTGATCCAAAACTCCTAGAGGGCACTGGAATGCTCAAAATGAACCACTACTGTTCCCACTTGATCTAGCTTCCAGAAACCCCTAAAAGCAAGGTGAAGAACCTTTGTTTCCATCAAAAAAATTTCAGCAAGATATTAGACACCTTTAGTATGTTTGTCAAAAAAACTTCGATTGAAGGCCAATGGAAAGCACTCAGCAAATTTAAGGTTTGAAGGTGTTTGAACAGGTGATTTTAGCTGGCTGTAGTGATATGTCAGCCTTAGATTCTGCCAAAATATGGATTTTGCTGTTGAAACTTGTGCACAGGGAGATCGAACAAGTTGTTTGATATTGACATAAGCACTCTCCCTAAAGTTTGGTTTCTCAAGATATGGGGGAGAAAATAGTTCTCTCTCTCTCTCTCTCTCTCTCTCTCTCTCTCTCTCTCTACACACACACACACACACACACACCTCTAATCTCAGAAGAAAGGAAAGGGATAAGACAATCTCAAAGTAGAGGTATAGCATCTACAGCCAAAGAATATTCTTGCAGATTTCAACCAAATACTATTATTGCAGATTTTATTGGAAATTACATTTGGACTATTACAATGCGTTTTGTAGTGTGACCCATTAGTTGTTTAGGATATATGCCAAATTTTAGTTGTTTGGTCTCATTTGTATGCTGTCCCAAAATGTGCTTTGGCATGGTTGGGGTGGTGTTTCAGCGTTTGAAACATTTCTAGATGAGACGGTCCTCCTGCAGGAATCCAAAATGCCAATATGTGATCACTGAAACTGAAAGTAGCTCTCATCCCACTTGCAAAATAATGCATTTTCTGAGTCCACTGAATGCTTGGGATCAGAACGCTTGTGGGAATCCTAATTTGATCTTTCAGAGCATAGGAACCAGAATTTGTTTCTTGAAGTTGGAGAGAGATTTTATTTTATACTTTCAGCTCTTCAAGTTTCGCATTTTAGTGGATTGAGTGTTTTTTTTCTTGCATTTGTTAAATATCATAAATCGAAGAGAACCTTTTATCTTAGTCTGATCCATTTGAAGATTCACATACATTTCCTTGAAGATTTGATGTGTTGGTTGGTGCAAGTTTCAACAGATGGAATTCTGGGACTGGTCCATCACTCGTAGGTTGTTTCTTAGTTCATTTTGGTGGTTTATTTTTGTCACTACGTCATGTCTTTACCATGTTGTGTTCTTTGCTTCTATGGTTCTTTTGCTTTGAATTTATGCCTTTGCTCTGGTGATAGTCTGGTGTATGTTGGTATGTGCAATTTACATTGCAATGCATGCTGTTGAAAATAGTCCAAGTTCTTTCACAGGCCTCTCATCTACATCTTTACTTGGCTATATTTGAAAACTTATTTCCTTATGACATGAAATATTGTCTAAATCCCCATAAACTGAATATTTGTAGTTGTACGGCTGCTTTTCTTCAAAGTTTCCCTGTTCTCTTTTGTTGTCACAGATCATCCTGTAAATTGTTGTACATTCATGAACACAGGAAGCACTAATATGCTATGTTGTTGGTTGTTCGTTATGTCTATTTCAGTACTTCTGATTTCTTAGTTGTCGGCATTTTCTAGAATAGAAATTTCTAGAAAAAAATTTCCTAGAGTAGCTTAGCAAAATAATTTTTTTTCTAGATTATCCTATTGCGTGATAGCTGCTGTTGAAAGCAATCAATTTCACATCTTGAGAGGGGTAATTATGTGATTAACTTGCTATATTCTCATGGTTGTGCTGGATTGGTTTCCTCACTAATGAATCAATATTCTGCTTACTATCAGGCACAATTACCTGCATGACCTACCTTCCCTGGATCCAGAACTGTATAAGCACCTTCTTTTTTTAAAGGTGAAACTTTCTGGTAAATGTATTTCGATCATAGAATGGTGTCATATAACGTTCTCTGATTCTCTGTTTTATGCCACTATCTGTAGGTTAATTTCTTAAAAAAAAGTATGCTTAAATGTTTTATTGTGTGAATTAAGATGGTGGAAAGATTCTTCTGATCACTTTAAGACTCTAGATGCTTGCAAAAAATGAAACTGGTAAGATGAACAATATTCTTTTCTCTATGATAAACAGCATTTCCTTAGTTATGAAAGATGTGGGAGTAGAATCATATACAAGTGTATCCTGGCCTCTGGTATTTCATGATTTTCTCCAATTATTGAATTGCAAAATTCATCTTTTCTGCCACATTCTTAAATTTTCCTGTTCCTCTTGCCATTGTATGTCATGCTTAATAATTCAACGAATTGTTTTAGCTCATGTTGCTGTTTTAATATTATATAGTCCTTGGTTGCTTTTGATGGTGTTCCTACAAGGGTATATATGGGTTTGAGCCATTCATGCTCTGGGACCTTTTCTTTCTCTTTTTTGACAGAAGATGATGGTTCATTGGGTCATTATCCTTCATGTATATTGAAGTATCTAGGCTTCGATCTTTTTGTTTTGAAGTGTCTCTACTTTTTGTTGTGGTGGAAGATAAAATATTAGGGAAATCGATGGGGATAAAGTGAGCGTGAAGGAAATGATCATGGCAGCGGATGCGCTGCAGTATGGAAATGGAATTTGCCCACTTTCCTTGCACCAGTGCCCTTCACATGAACCATTAGTATCTATGTTGGAGAGAGGAGGAAATGTGGCTTCCAGGAAGGGAAGACATTTCTAGTTGGGACACATGACTTGGTCAAGGCTTCACCTATTTTTTCCTTGATAGTCGTCCATCCATGAACATTTTATTACATTATACGTCGTTACTAAGGATGCCAATTGTGTTATGAGGATTTGACCAACTTCAAAAGATTTGTGGAGAGAGGTGGGTCAATTGAATTGGAACCTTGCTGTTTGTGCCGTCAATTCTGATGGGCTTAAGCAGGTCAGTGGTAGGAGGAGCTTCCATGGTCAGGCTGGAGCTCAATCTGGAACTGAGAGTGGCTATTGCAGTGTTGAGCTGATACAGGACCACGGACAAAGATGCTTGAGGTGCTGCTAAAGCATACAGCAGAAGGTGCATTGTTATAAATCAAGGATTACTATTTGAAGAAAGGAGAAATGACAGATTGGTTGGGGGTACAACTCGAATAAGGAGTAGCAGCAGGCACTCAAATAGATAGTTAATTCAAGAACATTGTGGTTGGTACGAGTTGCCTATAATAGCAAGAGATTGAGTAGAAGAAGGGATTTAGTAGCAGTGGTTACTTGCAAGTCGTACTATGTTGTCCTGGCAAGCCAAAACCAGGCGATAGCAGGCTGGACTGGCTTGTAGTTGGTCTAACAGATGGTTGCCATAAGACAAGCATGCTGGACAAAGACAATGTGCTCCAATAATTGTTTTGGATAAAATCAGCATATGATCTCTTTGATAGCTTTTGACTCACGGGGAGAATTAGTCTACTTGTTCTTGCCAAATTTGGCTGTTCTGGGATTTGCGGTACTTGTTTGATATGTTACAACTATTTCCTGCATTCTAGTCATTCAACTTAAAGGCATGTTTTCATGCTGCCATGTCCATGTGTATCCCAAGAAGACCACGGTGGTCTGCTAGGGGATCGACTGGTATTCCATGCAAATGATCAACTTAAGCATGACATGTATCCTTTATTTTTGTCATTCATTGAATTTTATTTGGAAAACACATGATTTGTTGATGCCGACTCCATGGTGATCCAAAGCCTGAGCTTGCATGCAGTATATGGCATGTACATGTTACTCATGATTTTCAATATTTTGAACCATGAAATAACTATGCATATGTCATAACTTTTCTTGTATTCAACTATACAATTGTTTTCCTTTTTAATATCGCTCAATGCTTAAAAGTTCTACCCAAGTCTGGTATGCTCACGTGGGCCAATTATTGGTGTTTCAGCATTATAAAGGTGATATATCCGAACTTGGTTTGTACTTTGTGATCGTAAACAATGAGTATGGAGAGCAGACTGAGGAAGAGCTCCTTCCTGGGGGAAGAGATATACAAGTTACTAATGAGAATGTTATAATGTTCATTCACCTTATTGCCAATCATCGGTTGAATATCCAGGTTCTTTAGTCTTCAAGTTCCTTGTCTGTTTCTCCTTTCCCTTCAGTCATTCCTTCTTTTTACATGCATTTTCTCACTCTATGGTGCGGTCTCCATTACAGATACGTCAACAAAGTTTAAATTTCTTGCAAGGATTTCAGCAACTTATACAGCCTGAATGGATAGCAATGTTCAATGAACATGAACTTCAGGTCATATCTTCAGCAAACTATATTTTGAAACTAGCTTGGAATGTTTGTTGTTATGTGAATATTCTTTTTCTTTTTTCTTTTTTCGAAATTCTTTGTTGTTATGTGAATAGTCCTGTATGTGAATATTCTTTGTTGTAAGCAATCACTTTTAAACAGACTCAAGTGGCTTACTTCTTTCTTATTGTCACTTGGTTGGTATCTTCTTCAACTACATAGTTATTGGTCGACAACTTTCTTCTTGTTTATAGTTCTTTAAAATGTCGGATCAAATGAACATATAATTTTATTTTATTTTAAAATATACTGAAGTAATTTGACCAACAAGTTCAGTTTTTGGGATAGTCTAAGGAATGCCTCTATACATTGAACAAAAATATTCCTTTGGTAGTAAAGTGCCAAATTTGACTCCGATGTTATGGACGAATGAATTGAAGGGCCCCATTGGAATCTTATGTTTGCAAAAAGCAGTTTTACGGAGACTTGAAAATACTTACAGACTTACAAGATGCGAAACATGGTCAACTCATGTTAAGAACGTAACTAGACGTAGCAATAAATGTAATCATGCTTCCCACTTTCTCCACTCTCTGCTAACACTCTTTATGCTCTGCCATCTTTGTCAATGCTATCAACACTCAGCTTATGCTCTCAATGCTCTTTTCGATACGTGTCTTTCAGTAGTTAAGAGGGTGCATTCCAGACAAAGTTATACTTCTCCCAAGGGCATTCGGTCCACCCACCTCTCACCCCAAAACCCCAAAAAAGGAAAAAGAGTTCATTCTCAGCAAAACCAGTGATTTCCATCTCTGTTATTTGTTCATACATATCAGATATTTGAACTTAGCGATACTTTCTTTAAGTGCCACTGTTGAAGTGAACCTAGTATCATGGGCATCGCTCTTAATGGGAACTTGATTGATTCTTGATCATTAATCTAGAAATTAAGTATTCTTGTAATTTTTCAGAAATTTAATATTATTTATAGTTTCTGTTTATTTTTATAGTACTATCTCCAGTGTGAAGATGCAGCCACCATTGATTATGTTTAACAGGCACTGTTCACCTATCAAACATGATCACATGTTGGTCATGCCTTTGTACCATTCAGATCTTCATGCCAGATACTGTCCCTTTTTTTTTTTTGGTCAAAAGATACTAGGCAAAAGATTCTATGCTCCTGCCAGAGCATTTCTTCTATTCTCCCTCGCGTAAAATGCTATTGGAGTTTTTTTAGGACTCCCCAAATTTTGGGGTGCATCCTTCTTCAACTTAGCCATTAACCTTAAAAAACAAAAAAGGAGAGTTCAAATTGCATTGTGCTTGTGCCCAGAAAAAATAACATCCAATCCAATTTTTGGAGGGTGTGATCTAAGTGTTTATGAATTTAAGAACTCAAAATTCAATTTTTTTTATTTTGAAAACAATCATCTGGTAATTCTCAAGTGGATTATAAAATTTCAGATCAAAAAAATCCTACCTAGTTGATCTTTCGGCAGAGGGAGTAAGTGTACCGTTTGCTCCCACGGAGCACAGTATACGAGCTTTTAATTTATAGTTGCTCATCAATCATCAATTTGATTAACTATTTGAATTAATGTACCAATAAAAAGAAGTTTGCATTATTGTGTCACTCTACAACAAATATGTTTATGCTTCGATAATGTCATTGCCTTGACTAGAAGAATATTTCCAGCTTCTCATATCAGGTTCACTTGAGGGAATGAATGTTGATGATCTACGTTCCAATACACACTATACTGGAGGTTATCATGAGGTAACTTGTAATTCTGGTTTTCCTTGTAGTGTATCTGACATTCAAACTGCATAGGTTTCCTACCTAACTTCATATCTGTATTTGTTAGATGCATATGAAATTGCTGCTACAAGGTAATCTGTAGTCCTGTGACATGTAATTTCATGAATGGACTGTGTATGACTTCAATGCTCATTTGGTAAATGAACCTATGATGGGTATGTTATGTTTCTTGCTATACGACAGAAAACAACAATATTGTGATGTTTGATGTTTTAAACAAAGATGAAACATTAGACTAAATATTAGTTGAATCTTTGACTGGGGATGAATTATCAAAGAGTTCCAAAGGCTGTCTTTTGTTTGTTTATTCATATCTTCAATGTTGTATAAGACATGTAACCAATTCAAGTCTAACAAGCCTGGCATCTCACACAAGACTTGGAATCACTATCAAGGGAACCCAGTAGTGATGCATGGATCTTTGTAAGCAGTGCCATGTGCTAGTTTGTTCATGGAGCAAGGTAATGTTTGTATTCTAATTGCCAAAAGTGAGAAACAAAAATAGGAAGTGGTGGGCAACAGAAGCATGTGTTAGACTTGTGATGTTGTTTTGTTTTATGTATCGTAAAGCTGTTGCCCTAATGTAATACCAAGAGTTAATATAAAGCCTCATTATCCTAGGCATCTAGATGCTGCCCAGTAGAGTTCACACAAACTCTACACTATCTCTCTCTCTCTCTCTCTCTCTCTCTCTCGTATATTTTTGTTTGTCTTCCAGGTACGAAATTCATCAACACAACCGAAGTTAACATGGTATTAGAGCAGGTTCGATGAGAAGAATCGGTTCATCCATTGCTGAAATGCTCCTATCCAGGTTCCTTTATTTTTGCATCTTTGATCTCTTTCCCTTCCTTGAGCAGCATCTTCGTCCTATCTGTCTGCTTGAACTCGTTCTTTCTTTGTCTCTCAAAATCTTTACACTATTCCTTGATCCCAAGAAAATTCATTTCCTACACTCTTACTCTTTTTCTCTAGATCTTATTGTCTCTCTCTCAAGATCACCTTTTCTATACTATTTCTTACTCTCCCGTTTTCTACATTCTTTCTTACTCTCTCTCTCTAGATTTGGTTTCATTCTCTCTTGAACTGACCTTATCATTGCTCCCAATCACCTCTCCTATCATCTGGCCTTATTTTTCTTTTCCAGATTTGGTGTGATCATGTTTTGTGTCTGTTTCCCTTTACTATGGCACAGTCATTGAACCCCAATTCCCCTAATCAATCGATTTTGTTTCCCAATCCTCAATATTCCCTCAGTCAACCCTAAATCTTGAAAGGAGTGCCTATGTGGAATCCAAGGGAGAAATAAAATTCTTTTCTTCTTCTATTAATATATATGAATTTCACTTACAAGTATCACAATACACTATTGTAAACAAGAAATAAAACCCTAAATACAATCTAGGATCTTTATTTTTACTGTTAAATAGAATAAACACATTCCAGGAATGAAAAACAAGATGGCACTAACAATTTTAGCACAAACAATGTTCATGGAAATTTAAATAAACAATCAAAGATGACTGGAAAATAAAAGCAAAAAACCAGGAAGACTTACTAAAATTTGCCTAGGTTTACCCCCTTAGGGCTTGGTACACCTCATACCTAATTTCTTAACTGCTGGTGCACTCTTATCCTATTGACCTTGTTGAATTTTCTGAGCCAGGAAGCTTCCTTAGGCGATACGTCATAAACTAGGGTTTCTATAAGAGCATAACACAATTAGGAATTCTTGGACCCCTTTATGAACGTTTAGGGCATCCCATTGTGTGGCACCTCCCCTTGATCTAATCAATGTGCCCCCTATCTCTTAATCTTATAGGGTGGTGTGTGCCACCCCTAAGTCCTTATGAGGGTGGCCTACCACCAAGAGAGAGAGAATAGAGGATGAAAGAAGAGAGAGTGGGGCATGGAGGAGAGAGATAGGAGACAGAGCGAGAGAGAGAGAGAGAGAGAGAGAGAGAGAGAGAGAGAGAGCTAATAAAAAAATGTATTGAGATTTGTTTTTTTTAGTCAGGGTTGGGGGTCGTTCCTTACATAGGCTTCAAGGGCCCTACATATGCCTATTCAAAGTTGGGACTCATCATAACCAACAGGATTTTAGGAAATCTTTAAGGTGGGAGAGGATTAGATCTGAGTCGTCCATCCCATGAAGCAGCCGTCATGATTTAGGGAGGAATTCTAAGAACCTTATCCCTTGAGTCTTTAACCCGTATCCACTTCTAATTAAACTAAGATAAGAAAAAATATAAAACCATCTTCTAGAACTTCCTTTATCTCTCACAAAATTGTGGAAAGTTCAAAAGTAAAAGATTTGGTCATTTGGATGGATCTGTTAAGCCACCACCAATATATATTACTCAAGAAAACACAAATTTCATATGTAAAGAGAGGGATTAGTTTGGTATTGATACAGCCCAGAATAGTGCTCTCGAATATCTAGATAAAACATACAAGCTTAAAGCTTACGAGAGGAACTGTAGACGGGAAAAATAGTCAATGAATTTGTCCATTTATGTCATTTGTTTATTTCTTGAGTTATTTTATTTACTTGGAGGTAAGTAGTAATTTCTAGAGTCTTTTATATTTTTTTCTTCACTTAAAGTCTTTTGCAATTAGTGGCCATTATTAGATTAGTTGGATGGCCAAGATTAAGTCTTGTTTTCTTATACATCAAATGTACTCAAATATAATAAAGCATCTCGTTATGGACTTTATTGAACACCCTCGAGCAGCAAATGCTCCTTTTATCTCTGGTTTTTTAATCTTTCTCTAATTTTGGATCTTTCATATCTTCTTCTTTGCTAAACCCTAGCTGCAAGCTGCTAGGTTTGCACCAGGAAGTCGACCCAGCCTATGAAGATCGACTTGCTAAGGACCAAAATCTTATTGGTTGGGCTCAAGTGGTGAATTTATCGATAGCGTACGATCCTTGGACAGCCTCAATAGAGTCCTATTTTCAGGAATCTGAGGCTCTTGTTATGTAATTGAAATATGAACTTCGAGATTGTAAAAGGGGAAGATATCGGTGTCAAAATTCTATAACAAGATAAAATGAATATGTGATCAGGCTGCCATTATTTAGTAGCCAGTTGAAGATAAAGATAAGGTACAATATGTACTACAAGGATGGGTAAAGATTATAGAACTTTTGTAGCATATTTGATGACAAGGAATTCTTTTCCTTCTTTTGCCAACCTTCAACTTATGTTGTTACAACATGAGGTGGCATTTTGACGTAAATAGGCATACAATTCTTCTCCGAATAATGCAGACCACAATTCCTCTTTAGTAATATGAACAATGTTGCACAAAACCCAAATAATTTTTTAGGAAATAACAGAGGTTGTGGGGGTCGAGGTGGCAGAAATGGTCATGGTGGTAGAAATTTCTATGGTGCTGGTCAAGGTATTTTACCTACTCCTAATTGAAGTAGAAATGGAAATAGAGTTACTTGTGAAATGTGTGGAAGAGGAGGACACTCAGCCCACAATTGCTTCGATAGATACAAGAATGACAATGAAATAAAATGAGGAAATCAAATTGCGGCCTTGGCAAACACTAAGAACACGGTTCCAACATTAAACAATTCTATGGAATCTCATGCCAATACTTTCCCTATTGATGGGGCATGGATTGTGGATGGCAGAGCTGCCAACCATACATTTGGAGATCCTTGTATCTTCTCTTCCCTTGATCCTCCTACTGGTAGTGGTTCTATTATTATTGGTGATGGGTCCTCCCGCGACATCACACATGTAGGCAATGTCACAGTTGAGTTCGAGTTTTCCTTTGGTCCTATTCACTTGAATCATGTCTTTCTTGTTCCAAATATTAGAAATATTTTGATTTTTGGTTCTCAATTAGCATGTGATAGAGGGGTTTGCTATCTATTTACTCCGGATTTTGTTTCTTGGAAGGAACAAAAATCAGGATTTGTGTTCACCAGGGGAACTCATTGTGGACAAGCTATATGTGATAGATCGCATTGCGAAGAAACATTAGATGCTAGTTTTGAGTTTTAGTTTTAATAAAGATGCCGATTTATGGCATCATTGTCTTGGTCATTGTAGTAGGAGTCGTTTAATAAACTTCATAATGAGGGTGTTGTCCCTTCAAATGTCCAAGGTCTTAGTCGATTTATCTATTGACGTTGGCAAAAATTCATAACATTATTAAGTCATAGAAGAGCCTCCTTGCCATTTGAGTTAGTTCATTATGATGTGTGGGGTCTTGCACTTGTTTGTTCTTCTTCTTATTATTATTATATGTTACATACATTGATGAGTACTTGCGTTACACAAGGATGTTTTTCCTCAAAAACAAAGCTAATGTATTCGGGATTTTTATGAAGTTCAAAGTTACTTGTTGAAAGACATTATGGAAACCAATTTCATTTTTTGTAGTGATGGAGAGAGAGTGCTCATCTCATGCTTTCAAAAACCACTTGAAAGATCACGGGATAGAGCAACAAGTTCTTGTTCACACACCACCCAAAACAGAGTTGCTGAGAGAATGAATAAAGTTATTAATGAGGTAGCATTTGTTGGGTTTTGTGGCCTTTAAAGGTCTAGAGAGCTTGTAAAAATGATAACTTTACAGTGGAATATGCACTTCAATGGGAGTGTGCATGTTAACTAACTATGGGTTCGACGATTTATGGCCATGGTTATGTCTAAAACCCTTACCCCTGAGCATGTAGCACTACCATGAAGAGTTTATAGTGGTCATCCCTTGTTGAGGTTGGAGAGATGCCGAGGGGTGATGTTTGTAGGTCAAGAGAATTGTGTGGTCTCCTGCATGTTATTGTAGGCCTTTAAGAGCATAGTTTAAAGCCTCAACAAACTTCCGTACGGCATGTACACATGACAACTGCATTATTGGGAAGCATCTTTGTAGATGGACACATGTACATGTGCATAGAGAGCCCCTTTGCATTGTGGTGACAACTGTTAGACTTGCTCTTAAAAGGGAGAAACTATAATCCACATTTCAGGATGATGGTTCCACATTTTATTGTCCAACTTTGACAAGCTAATCATGAGTCCTTGCATTGAAACTGTGGGTCATGGGTCTTTGTTGGGTTGGATAAAAAACAATAGTGGATCATGGTTTTTAGGTTAGTGGAGTGCCTTTATTGTTGCTAATTTTGACCCATTGGTATCAGTCCACTTATAAGTTATTTTATTTTGGTATTAGAAATATTTTTATAAGTTTTACAATTTTTTTCAGAATTTTAAAAATTTATTTCTGTTGTAAATTCATTAAAAAAAGTAGTTTCAAAATTTTCAGAACTACGAAGGGCACATGTGGGGACTTAGGATCCTATCCCCACGTGTGTGTCACCCATGAGTAGGACATTTGGCCATGTGGGATCCACATAAAGTCCCTAGGGTGGCACCCCCCTCTTATTTTGTTTGTGCACTTTTAGTTAAAGTTTGGTTAGTTAGCGGATCTCATAAAAAAAATTAGAATGGATTTGTCCCCTATATAAGTTGGAGTTTTAAATAAAAGATTGTTTTAATTATGAGTTGGGTTTGGCCAAAACTTTAATTATTTTGACCTTCTATAGATTTTGGAAGATATTAGGAAGTTTTGGATTTGTTGCAATTCTGATTTAAACAGAAGGTGAACTTGGGTCAAATCATAAGGGGACAAGGTTCCTAATAATCCTCCGAAAATCTTGATGGCTGATTTGTGGGATGCATGGCTTAGATTTGTTCTGTTGCCCCACAAATTTCCTAAGTTCGTGCTGGTGGCGCCGTGTCATTGGATAGGCAATACCTAAGGAAGGAATTCTAATCCAAATAGGAGAAGGAATTCTTTCTATTTAAACATTATTGAGCCCCTTTCTCTTATCACACATATTTGTCTCCCCTCCATGCACCAAATCTCTCTCATCAATAAAATTCATTTTTCTCTCTCCTCCCTTCTAAAAATGGTCATGCTACCCAAAATTCAATAAGACAAGGGTGCCTCATTGAAACCCTAATTAGGGTTTTGCTTTTTGGAGAAGAAAAAGAAGTATGCCCATCCATAGGAGGATTCTATGCCTTCAAGCTCAGCCCTAATTTGTTCATAACGGTTCGTACAAGCCCTAGTTAGGTTTCCATGCTCTCTGAAACCTTGGAGAAATAGACATATGAAAGCTTCTCATCTCTGAAATTCCAGCAAGATCAAAAGGGACAAAAAGTGCACCATCGATCAAGGAATCAGTTGTAGGGTGTATCAAAACTTGTGAGGGTAACTCCAAGTAACATCTAGAAAGTATTTTCAGTCATGTTTTATATTTCTCTGTGAATTTTCAGGAACATATATTGTACTTAAAACTATGATGGAAGATTGTTTATTGCTCCTGGATGTTTCTCTTTGCTTTGGGAGTGAAAGTGAAGATCCTAGGTTGTATCTAGGGTATTAATTTTGATTTACAACAATATATAGTGGCCCATGTAAGTGGAATTTTGGTATATTGAATAAAAAAAAATTGAATTTACTAACTTGAGTTCCACATAGCCACTCCTTTCAACATTGTCGCTCATGTTTTCTAGTGGTGTGCCTAAGTACTTATGGGCTGAAGTATTTCACACAACTGTATACCTCATTAATAGGCTGCCTTCAAGTACTCTTAATGGGATCAGCCCCTAGAGAGTACTTTTTCGTAGACTTCTTAATTATGCCATGTTGAAGGCTTTTGGATGCTATGCATAATTGTATATCATAGAAGGTCCAAAAGATTGGACAGGAACCTTAAAATTTACAGTCAACCTTAAAAAATTCCCAACAACATCAAGATAGAGAGCAGCATGAGAATGAGCACCAAGATGAAGTCAAGTTGAGAATATCGACAAGAGTGAAGCATCACATTGACAAATGGATCAGTTGTGGAAGATTCACCTGCAATTTTCAAGGATTTATGTGTGAAATGATGAAGATAAAAGAACCCAGAAATTTCTTTGAAGCTAAAAGAGACGATTAGTGATTTAGAGCCATAGGACAAAAATATAAGCCATGCATGTTAACCGATGTCGATGTATTGTACTCAGGCTGAGAGATAAGTATGTGGTGAGTTGTAAATAGGTATACAAAGTGAAATATAAACCTGATAGGGGGCATGGAAAGATTTAAGACAAGACTTATGGCTAGAGGATTTAACCAACAGCATTGCTTGGACTATGAGAAAACCTTTAGTCCAGTTGTTAAAATTGTCATGATGAGGGTTGTCATGTCTCTTGCTCTTATGCATGATTGGTCACTTTATCAATTGGATGTCAAAAATGCTTTCCTGCATAGAAAATTAAAGTATATATGGAACAACCCCCTGGATTCAATGAAGCAAGCCCAATTGAATATTTTGTAAGTTAAAGAGATCTATACTTGGGCTGAAGCAGGCATCAAGAACCTGGTTCCATATTTTTTATGATGCATGAAAAGGCAAAGGTTTTACTAGATCAGCCAATGATAACTCTCTATTCCTTTTGAAAGATGAGAAAGATATTGTTATTAGTTTGTTATAGAGATGTACAAGTTTTACAATAATATATGTGGATGATATTGTTGTTATAGGAAGTGATATAATATGATAAATGAAATAAAGGAGTTTCTCATTGAAAGGTTTCAAATGAAGGGCCTAGGAAATCAAGATATTCCCTAGGAATTGAAGAGAATCATTCATGTAGTGAGATTTGCCTTCCATAGCAAAAATATGCTTTAGGTTTGCTTGAGAAGGCCCATATGCTGAATTGCGAGCCTTTTTATACCACATTAGCCTCAAATAGAACCGTTGTTTTAAAAAGTGGACCGCCCAGCCCCTGGGCGGCCGTCAGGCGGTCCAGAAGGCCTGGGCGCATCGCCCAGGCCTAGGCTGTCAAACTAGGCGGATATCCCTTGGTGCCTGCCTAGGCGCTCGGGAACCCGCCTAGGCGCCCGCCCGGGCGACTGCCCAGGGCCTACCCCCCACTCCCAGGGGTGGAAATGAGGTTCCTTGAGGGTATTTTTGGGTCATTTTTTTAATACTAAAGTACAAAATTGTGGGTTTTAGGTTCATTTGAAACCTAAAACTCATTAGAGGCTATTTTAGAAAGAGAAGACCCCAAAACAAAAAGAATTTCTACTGGGCCGCCCAGGTTCTGGGCACCTGCTTGGGCGGCTTGGACCCCCCCCGACCGCCTAGCGCTTGTTGAAACAATGAATAAAACATTGTGTGTTGATCAAGGAGACTCACTAGTAGAGCTAAAAAATACAGAAGTATGGTAGGGGTGTTACAATATTTGACTCGTACATGTTTGGATTAATATGTGTTAATCAGGTTTGTCAATACATGCATGTGCCAACTGCAGTACATATGGAGGCATTGAAAAGGATATTAAAGGTTCCATTAGCAGTGTTTTGTTGTATAAGAGAAATAAATTAGCAAGTCTAGAATGGGGGCCCGTAATTTGATATTCAGATGCAGATTGGAAGGAGACCCTAATTATACTCTTTCAGGTTACAAGTGTTTTCCTGGGAAAAATAATATCTTGGAGTAGAAAACAAAAAGTAGTTGGCAAATCAAGCATTGAAGCAAAAAACAGGGCCCTTGCTATAATGAAGACAAAAATTACATTGGTTCATCGTCTTCTAACTTGGTGGGATATAAGTTGGTACATCATACCTTTACTGCGATAATAAAAATGCTTTAGTGATTGCTGCCAATAGTGGGAACATAGTGCTAGAAGGAACCATTGGCATAAATGAGGCGGAGGTCATATATACATTCGTTGGATTAGGATATTGGAAGTGAAAGAAGCTTTTAAGATGATGAAGATAGGGAAGTCTATAGGACCAGATGGTATCCCGATAAATATTTAAAAATGCATGGAGGAGATCCGCATTGACTGGCTGGCCAAGCTGTTCAACAAGGTATCCAAAACAAAGAAAATACCCGATGAATGGAGGAAAAGCATTGTGGTACCTATTTACAAGAACATGTGAGACAACAAAATTGTGTGAACTATCGAGGAATCAAATTTATGAGCCACAACATAAAGCTGTGGGAGAGAGTGATTGAGCAACGACTAAGACATGAAACGAGTGTATCAAAAAATCAATTTGGTTTTGTATCAGGGAGGTCAACAATTGAGGCCATTTTCATACTTAGACAACTTATTAAGAAGTTTAGAGCAAGGGGAAAAGACTTCACATGATATTTATTGATCTAGAGAAAGCTTCTGATAGAGTACCTCGAGAGTTAATTTGGTAGGTGTTGGAAAAGAAAGGAATCTCCAGATATTATATCGACTTGGTGAGAGATATGTACGGGGGAGTGCTAACTAATGTGTGGACAGCTAGTGGAGAGACCAGTAAGTTTTCAATGACAATAAGTTTACATCAAGGGTCAATGTTGAGCCCGTACCTCTTTATCTTGGTTATGGAGAACTTAAATAGGAACCTACAAGATGAGGTACCATGGTGTATGGACGACAAAGTTTTGATTGATGAGAACTGAAGCGGCATCAACACAAAGAACTTTTGAGGGATGCTCTAGAATCTAAAGGTTTTAAAATTAGTCGGACTAAGATAAAGTATATGGAATGCAAGTTTAGTAATAATAGGAGCAGAGATGAGGAAATAGTTAAGATTGATGGCCAAGAAATACCAAAAAGAGCGCACTTTCGATATCTTAGGTCGATAATTTAAGAAAATTGAGAAATTGAAGAACGTGCCGCACATAGAATTAGAGCAAGGTGGGCGAAGTGGAGATGTACAAGCAGAGTTTTATGTGATATCCACATACCAATGAAGCTGAAGGGAGAAGTTCTATAAGAGAGCTGTGAGACCAGCTTTGCTTTATGGGGCAAAATGTTGGGCAGTCAAGAAACAACATACCCATAGGATGAGTGTAGCTGAGATGAGACTGCTATGATGGATGAATGGCAAGGCAAGAAGGGATAGAATTGGAAATGAATACATTAGGGAGAACTTATGTGTGGCTCCAATAGGCAATAAAACGAGAGTAAGTAGATTTAAATGGGCTGGCCATGTGCAGCGCAAACCCAGTAGTGCACCTGTTAGAAGGTGCGAGATGGTTCAAGTGGAAGGCTCATAAAGGGCAAAAGATAGCCCAAAAAGACATAGTTGGAAGTAGTGAGAAAAGATATGGGGGACTTATGGCCTCACTGAGGGTATGGTCCTTGATAGAGCAGAATGGCAGACTAGGATTCATATATCCGATCCCAAATAATTAGAAAAGGCTCTGATGATGATGATGATGATGAGCATTGCTACAAACCCAATATTTTATGATAAAACGAAACACATTGAGATTGATTACCATTTTATCTTGAGAAAAAAAGCTGAAGCAAAATTCATTGGTAGAGAGGATCAAATCACTAGACATATTTACAAAAGGCTTATCGAACGAAAGGCATGATTATTTAAGAAGCAAGTTGTACATGTTTAAACATAATGTACAACTTGAGGCGGAGTGTTAGACTTGTGATATTGTTGTATTCTTATGTATATTTTGTATATTTCCTTTTTTTGGGTAGTATGTATCTACATAACGGTATTTTCGTAAAACTGCTGGGCTAATGTAATACCACAGCAATTAATCTAAGGCCTCATTATATTGGGTGTGTAGACACTGCCCAATAGAGTTCATGCAAACTCTCTCTCTCTCTC
>NW_006498057.1:4176618-4189069 GCF_000471905.2 Amborella trichopoda | reverse complement strand
GTTTATCATAATGTAATTTTGATATCAAAATTTTTTAAGATGGCTTGAGAATCTTTTATCATCTCTAATTATAAACTTTAACTCTAAAAATGGTTCAAATCAAGTAGATCTAAAAACACATAAAAATCTTGAAAATGGACGATTTAGATTTGAAAGATACACTATTTCACGGACCTGAAATTATTATTATTTTTTTATATTCATATATCTCGATGTCAAGATGATCAATTAGAGGATTTTCCAACATCCAAACAACCTTTTATGATGGATTTTTAGGTGCATCTTTATTTCTACATTTTAGGGTTGCAACCTTATATAAACTTACATTTAGAAATAGGTGTGGATCATCAACATTACATTTCTACTGATGAGTTGGAAAAAGTTTATATAAGGATGCTACATTACATTTCTACTAATGAGTTGGAAAAAGTTTATACAAGGATGCTACCTTATAATGTAGATCTACGAATGCCTCTCAAAAATTCATCGGAAAAGGTAGTTTTAATGTTGAAAAACCCTTTGATTGATCATCTCGACATCGAGATGGATGGCTATAAAAAATAAAAAGATTTTAAGTCTCAAAAATAGTGCATTTTACAACATAGTATCTACACCGTCCATTTCAATATGTTCATATGTTTATAGATCTACTTGATTTTAACCATTTTTGAAATCTAAAATTTTATAATTAGATATAAAAATAGATTTTGAGGTAATCCTAAGAACATTTTACATCAAAATTATATATCATGATAAAATTTGAAGGTGCACCTTACCTTTACACCTACAGATGCATCCGTATGCAAACTGCACCCTTTTGTTATTGAAAAGAATATAGCTAATATTTCACTAAAAGACAAAAGATATGCTTGTTATTTCGATAATATTTTTAAAATATTTACTAATAGACAAAGGCATTTAATAAAGTACCTCAAGTTTCACTCTATAATTACCTCTACCTTCTAGTAAAAATATCAACAATATCATTTCTACAAACAAAAATATCTTTATTATTTTATTGCTATAAAATAAAGTAATAAGCAACTAAGGTAATTTTGATAATTCACATCCCATTCTAAATGCAACCTATAAAATTTCATGGAGCTTTAATAATAGAAAAAACTATATACATTTGCATTTACTCAGCATAAGCACAAACTTAGACAATCCTTGTCATGACTTCCATGGTACTTTGTACTAGTGTTCTAGTAAAGCTTACACCACTAGTATCCTTTATAAGCTTGTTATATCCACCAGATCAGACAAAAATAATCTTCACTCTCACATGCAAGGGTGAATATTTCAAGAAATGAAATTTAACAAACACAACTTTATCATCTGCAAAACTCCTCCACTACTGTTAAAAACAGCATCCACTCACTTAGGAATAAAGGGACAATCACATCATTAGGTCCTTACTTCATATCCACCAGCACGCGTCAATGCTCGGAACCCTTTGTATGGGCGGTATGGCACATTTAAGAGTTCGAGTTTATCAATTTGGAGGCCAGAGAGAGCAACACCCATAATCTTGAAACCTACTAGTAAAGTGGGGAAAACATGCATCTTATCCAATCCAGACTCCAACTGTAGGGTCCCTGAAAGACACGGGGCTTTCTCTTTAGGAATCCTCCCTATAGACCATGAGCACACCTGTGAAAAGATAACATTTTCACAAATGAGAAACGCAGTAGATCTCGTCTTGCTTGCTTTAAATTCTATTCCTCAGTACTTATCCTGTGAGTGCAACCCAATCAACAGCGTATGATTATTAACTTTGAGAACCTCATGACATAAACGAGGATTAGAAGTGACATTTTTGCGAGTTCCAATCGTCTTTAACTAGAAGTTCTATCTGTGTTATTATAATAATCAAAATGAGTAAAAGCAATTAGTATCATATGTGTAAATAAGACAAAGTATCATCATCATCATTTTAACTTTTTCCCAATAAATTGGGAAAATAAGACAAAGTATACAAAAAAAAAATCGGGTTCGCAAAAACCCTTCAGTCAATCCTTTTATTGATCTGCACCTAGCAGCCTTGCCATACTTCTAACAAAAGGAGCACCTAAGAGCATACCTTGTTAGCGAGTATGTGTACTGTTCCATGATTAGAACTCAAGTCTTGTGATACAACAAAATAAGGCAATTGAAACTGTATGGTTATAGAATCTATGGTCTTCCCAGGATCATTGCGTATTCCAACAAGAACATTCAAACGACATGTTCCAGCATTTGAGCTTAACTGAGGCTTCACATAAATAGGTGTGTTCTTCAACTTCTTAACCCTGTAAATTGCCATTTGCACTCAAGTGAATATACTATATCAATATATCTATCCAATTATATAGATATATAGCAGAGAGAGAGATAGCAAGAGAGAGAGAAATTTAACCTTAGAGAAAACCACATATATGGGTTTATCTCTATATATACGTGTGTGTGTCAGTGTGACTAACTCTGAACAAAATACTATGGGTCACATTTCGAAAAGGGTGCAAGCTGTCAACTTATGTTATTTACCCTTTCTTTTTTCATGTCTATAAAATGAGTAGGGCAATTTTTTCATTTAAAAAGGGTATAATTGATATTCTTACTAAAAGACAAAGGGTGCTTTTCTCATTTCGATGAACGCATTTGTTTAAATTTTTACTCAAAAAGGCAAAGGCATTTTGTTGATAAAGTACCGAGAGCTTCATTCCACAACCATCCTTATCTTACTGAAAGTATCAACTATACCCTTTTCGATGACAAAAATGTTATTACTCAATCCATAGGCAATGGGAAAAGGAAAGGGGCACATAACATAATTTAACAATCCACACCCATTTCTAAATGTATATAAGTTTTTTTATGGGTATTAACCATAGATGAAGCCCCTTATGTGAGTGTGCTTGTCGTGACTAAAGGTATTTTCCAACCGACCTATAACTCATGAGCTTAAACTGCCCATCAGGTGGTACAAAGGACAAAATCTGATGGGACTCCCATGGCCGAAAACGTACACAAGGATGGAACCGCACATCATTCAGAATTGAAGGGTTTGCAAATGAGAGAGCCAAATCTGGAAGCCCGGAGAGATGGCAATTCACTTGAACTTCACCATATATTTCGCATTTCACCAAAGCGCCATCGCTGAGTATCATAAAATAGAAATACGGAAAATGCTTAGGCAAGAGAAAACAATAAAATAAAAATAAAAAGAAAGAAATCTGAATGCAGACACATTGTTGGTCAAACCATAGTAAACAACATATAGTCTCCTCTACCCGAATACAAAGAATCCCAACGGTTCGGCCAAATTCAGATGACTTAGCAAAAGAAGATAATAATATTTAACTAAACAGCCTAGATTATGCATAAGTGGATGTTGTGCTTTTGATGTCTAACAGCATAATAAGTACTGCAAAGCTTGAGACTTAATCTGTGCAAAAGCATTAAAATATGCATGGACATGAAATCATGAAACCAGACTCCACGCTCAATTGCCAGATGAACTCAACAAGGAAGAAGCATCAAAAGTATCAAGCCTCATTACATTAAGCAATCACAGTAACTGTAAAAGAAACCTACATATCCTAAACATCCATCTCCTTCTCATCTTAATACCCTAGAGAGATCTTTAAATGGCAGCAAGTGAACCTACATCATTTTTTTTCTTTTTTTTAATGGATTCTTTATATTTTTCATTTTATCTCTTTTTGGAAAACTTCAAAAACAGATAAGACCTGCGGATTAAGATTTCCAAATCTCCAGTCAAATTGAGGGTTAGGAAGTACGAAACCACTTATGATTTTACAACCTTGATTTCTATTAAAAATCCATAACTATCATTCTTTTGGCATCCCTTCAATAGTGAAAAGCAAAAGTTGCCAGCTAGTTTTCAATATACTTACAATTGTAAGAAAAAAATTGGAAGAAAATTCTATATCATAATTTTAGACTCATGTGAGGCCCAAAAAGACATGGTTGGAAGTAGTGAAAAAAGATATGAGGACTTATTGCCTCACTAAGGGTGTGACCCTTAATGGAGCAGAATGGCGGACAAGGATTCGTGTAGCCGACCTTAAATAGTTGGGAAAAAGCTCTGAGGATGATGCTGATGAATTTTAAACTTATGTGTTTCTACTATTTAATGCTTGTGTGAACACCAAGTACCTTCAAGTCCGCTTTTCATGGGGGTACCAACTTCATTAATGTGCGGAAAGCAACAAAGAAACATACTAAGAGCCCTCTTTCGAGAAGGGACTAACTGGGCTACAATAAATCAGGAAACAGCTCCATCATTTGCCTCCGTATGGTAACTTAGATCTATACAACAGAAATAAAGTAAAAATTTACCATCGTCTACATGGTACATTCGATAAACCACCAAATGATAATAAGGGCATCACTAAAATGACCACCAGGACCAGAGGAAGCTTCTGGCACAATCTATGCCTCACACTCTTGGACTTGATTCCAAAAACCCACGAAATGATGTGGTTAGGACGGCAGACTCTTGAAGAACTAGTACAGAAACAAGACAAAATTTTACATCAAATCCCAAATTTAAAATTGTTTCTGCACATACTGGTAGTGTTGGACTTTGATTCCAATAAAACCCACAATATGATCTATTGGCAAGGCAGACTCCTGAAGAACTATTGACAAAAACAAGAAAACATTTCTTGAGTTGATAGATATTAAAAGAGGGAAATGTTGTTTTCTACATCAATTCCCAACATTCAAATGGTTTTTGCATATTCTGGAATTGTTCTCATACCCCATAGGACATCTAAACAAGCGAATGTAAACGTGAGCATTTCAAAGTTAGCTGAACCCCCAAAGGGGATAGAAAAGTGTTCCCTTCTTGTTGAAGCAAGACCAGATCAAGACAACACAATTAGCGGAAAAGCAAAGTGAATCATAGATAACTCAATAATCTTTGGGTGCAGCTGTCAATCCATTCTTTACTATCATATATGAGTAGAACATTTTAATAGCAAACAAGAAGATGATTTTAATAGCAAACAAGAAGATGATTTTAATAGCAAACAAGAAGATGACCAAGTGAACCCAAGAAAAAAGAAAAACACATGTTGGCAACCAAAGTACAGTTACGATGCAAATGCCACAAAAATCAGGCAGACATAATCACAATGATTGAAAGCACAAAATATTCAATACAACTTGTCTTCAAAAAAAAAAACACATATTCAACACGACTCTTGCTTCCATAATATTTCTGTTTAAGGTATCCAGTTTCCATGGGATTTGGTTTTATTTATGACATTGTAGGATTTGTCGATTGGCAAACATAGACTGCAAGAAATTTTTACAAAACCAATGGATTATCACGATAGCATGCATACTATATATTTGAACTCACTTGACAAACGCTAAACAAAATACGCAGGCATTTCAGTCATTTTTTCAGGAGAATCAAGAAATTTCAAACGCCCAACATACATGAGACCTAGGGAACAGCCATTAATACAGTTATATCAGTATCATGCGAGACATTTTTTTGCATGCACCTGCTCACAACTGCATCCATTTCCTCAACAAGATCGACATAAACTTCATTGTTTGCATGCTTCAAGTCACTTGTTCTCCATGGCACACAAGATGCTGTCGCACCTGGAAGGGTGTTGCTCACATTTGAACTGCTACCAGTCACAACACTCAACACTTTGCTGACAAGATTTGGTGGGGCTATCATTTCCTTCAGAATGTTGGGTTCTGTGGTTAAAGGGAAACCATTGTCCATCATTTCATCTAAAAGCTGCAATTAATGCCATATACTCTTGTCACGGTTCAGAACCCCACCGCACATCACATAAAAAAAAAAAAAAGGTTAACTAGCAAAAGCTCCTAATACAAGGGTCTCCATTGACGATGAATAATCAAAATAAATTCCTTGACCAATAGAAAAATTTTCAAGCACAATTATTAACTAAAATTGGGAGTCATAAAAGTGCATAACTTTAGGAATTCTGAATATTAGCAGTAAAAAGGGGACAAGCTTGAGCTTCAATCATTTGGATGATTGCCAATAGTAGGTAAGTAAAAAGAACACTATTAAAAACCAATGATATATTGGTGAATGAATTAACATATTTCTTCTATGACTCTTTTGAGCCTTGTTAAACATTGGTTATCTCTATCTAAGATATTTTAAGGAGGCCAACAAGGTTGCAGACTTCAATGCTAAGGAGGAGGTTTATAGAAGGTAGTTCTTAATGGGGATTCCCTTCAGATCCTATCAACGTCTTCTTCAAAGTCATTGCTTTCATAGATTTTCTTTGTTCTCAACCCTCTTTATGACTTGATAAGTTAATGTATGGTTCTGTTTTGAAAGCTAATAAAAGCAGACTGCCGACACCCCCATGATTTGTTTAATAGATTAACCTTCTAACCTGAGACCTTCTCAAAGCATCGCAAAATGAATCCTAACACAAAGATGCGCCAACGCATGATTGCAAATATATCATGGGTGAATGGGAAGACCTCAGTCCACCCAGGCTCTATGCAATTATGGATTTTGCTCAAAGTGTAGGTGTCTCATCAGAACTATCCATATGATGCATAACAAGTACCGTTTCAAGGACTCGATTTCACCACTGTTGTCAAATCAAAAGAACACATATTTGAAAGTTTACTGAGCATGCAAGCACACGTCAGTAATCAGAACAGACTATATAATTTATTCCAAAACAATTCCAGAAGTAATTTCGTAATTGCATGTAAATACGTAAGGGTTGAATACAGGGCCAAAGTAGGATTACGGCCCCATCAATTATTACTTGGTTAAATTCAAAGGCAAAACAAGTTTAGAACGCCAGGGAAGAATTTTGTCCTCAGAATGGTAAAATGGCAACATAAACAAGTTTGGGACACATTACCTCATATACAATGACGAAGTTATCCTTGATTAGGTCTTCATTCAAACCTCCAAGGTAATCTGAAAGGACATCTGCCACTTTGCTAAGAAACTATGGGCCAGAACAAGATATAAGAATTGTTAGTCCTGTGCATTAAAGCAGGATATCAAGGAAAAACACGTAACTGCAATAAATTTCAGAACATGGTATGTGTATGCAGGTCTCCATCTCATTCAAATCATAATAATAGCAAAATGCACGACATAAGACACTTATTGCAATGAAAGCTCCCACTCTTGTAACAAGCACACAGGAACGCCCTAATGACAAACGAACAATAAAGTGACTGAGCCCAACGTATATGTGGGTCAAAGGAAGCACTATATATTGCAGCAATTATTTCATCCTTATATATATGGAAATAGTCCTAGATGCCTACTAAAAGACTCACAAGCTAATCATAAAACGATTATGTGAAATGTATTGTACCCTCTAGGATATCTATTCAAACATTAAGATAAGGGATTGTATATTATGAGACCATTTATCTTTCTTACAAGGAGGTCAGAATTACTCCTAGTCATTAGATGTCAAATTCGATGGCCTGGGGTGTGTCACAAAGTACAAGAAAGTTTCTTCTGAACTTTGAGTTTAGTCAATGACTTGCTTACAACCACCGGATTTGAAATCTAAAGGGCAAGAGTGATTGTGAACACCTTGTGCTAAAAGTAAATGATCTCTTTGTATATTTTTCCTCAAGATAATTAGCCTTAAAGTCCCAAAGGCAGAGATGTATCGGATACTAACAAAAACCTCAATAGATACAAGTCTATGTTAAATAATTTGATTACTTCCATCATGAAAAGCATTTTGTCATCCTCTTAAACAACTATATAATTACTTCCATCACGAAAAGCATTTTGTTATCCACTTAAACAACTATATAATTACTTCCATCACGAAAAGCATTTTGTCATCCTCTTAAACAACTATGTAGGCAACTAACCACTATTTTTCACCAGACAGATATATGAACAATCTGCAAGCCAACAAAATATAGCCATAACTTACCATAATATATCTAAAGGAAAGCCCATACATCAGCAATATAACGTAAAATGCCAATTTCCAATAACCAAGGCATAAGAATGGACGGATATGACAAAGAAGTCTTGAAGGTCTACCTCTAATGCCATCAATGGAGGCATCTCAACCTGTGCACAGGCTAAAAATGTGATGCCTTCACGAACAACTTGAAAAAGATAATGTGTTGGGGAGGCAACCACCGAAGGCACCTAGGCCATTCAGAATACAAAAGTCACCAATGTCAGAAAAATGGTTATCTCTTTGCAGAAAATAATTCATTTTATGGGGAAATCCTTTGAGAGAAGCACTTTTTACTAAGCATACTACTTGACATGTGCAGGACATGATTCCTTATTTCAAGCAAGGTTCACAATAGGGCATCAAAAACTTGGTCAGTTAAATAATCAAATAATAATATCTACAGCAACAACAATAATAAGTGTAGAGACATGTCATTCCATAATGGGTGTATCTTTTTCACATTTGGGTGTACCGAGGATGGTTTTGATGACATTTTATCAAGGTTATGATGAAATTTCAATGGAAAAAACTCGTCCATTTCATTGGCATAGATGAATCAATTGTCAGCAAGAAAATAGAAAAACAAAAAAACAAAAGTTGCTTATTTTGCACAGTTATCACAGGATATGTGTACCTTATAAGGTTCTCCATAGGACAATGCGTGTTCCCAAAACCAAGCGCATATGGATCTGTCCACTTGATGTCCAGTCCACTGTTTCTCAAGCATTACCTCCCTGTAATTTAAATTAAACAAAAAAATAAAAAAAATCAAATGATACTTAGTGAAAATAAACAAATAAAATAGAACATGAGTCAGTTTCACAAGATGTCTGAAAAAAAAAAAAAAAGAAGCAAGATCACCAATTTGGGTATGGGAAGAGATCGAGAAATTTTTAAACCCATTTGAACAGAAACTCATATTTATGCTTAAGTACCCATAATGAAGAAGAAGAAGAAGTAATTGATTTCATAATGCAATAAAAATTCAGAGATATGACGGCAAAACACAATTAAAAGAAACATGGAAATTGACGCAACGATAATAACAAATGGAAATTAGAGATACCCACCCACTCCTCAATCACAGCAAAACCCCAAAAAAAATGAAATAATTGACTGTATGATAATCACAATTTATAGGACCAAAATAATAAAGAAATAACCATAAGAAATAATAAATCATATCTGCAACGAACAATGAAGTAGTGACGATGTAGATTCAACATAACGTAGCGACATTTAATTTGTTGAGAGAAAGAGAGATTTGTTAAAAATTAAATTTTTATGGAAATATAGAATACTAAATTTGAATATTTGAGAATTAAAAAGCTTATTTTACCCTGTGTCTGAGAGGAGAAAGATGCACTGAAGCATTTTGGTCCAGCTACAGAATTGGGCTTCCATTCAAATTTGTTTATAGTGTGGGAGTAGGAGAAGCACCCTAGAATTTCTAGAAATAACGGATTTGTCCCTTAACGTGGACGAATGAGATTTCATTCGGTTGAGAACATATGGGCCTGTTTGTATCCTAGTTAGCAAGTCGGCAAAAAACCATATATCAGCAAACTAAAATATGCGTAATAAATTAATTTTGTTCCAAAAATTTGAAGGTAAAAATTAGGCCAAATTACGGATTACGTAATATTAGGTAAGTTAAAGTATCGTGAATATTTTTAAGATTTGACTCAAAAAAAAAGAGTGAAAAGATCAGATATATAAAGATGACACCGGATAAGATTACGATTTGTAATTGTTCTTTGGATACATTAAAGATATTGAACAATAGTTTTATGGTGGGTAATACTTTAGACAAATTTTTTATCTTAATTTTTAATAAGTGCATCAACAATACTTTATTATTATGCACAAAACATGTGATAGACTTATTGGAAGCATATAATAAAACAACAATACTAAACATAAGAACTAGATTAGCAAATAACAAGAATTGTAACCCAATATATAGGATTATTGTCAGAAGAAAAATAGTAATCCATAAAAAATGCTTTGTTTTAGACCAATGAAATAACAAAAAAGTTTGAAAAGGTGAAATTAATTAAACCTTGTAGAAAGAAAGCAACAAAATGCCTAAACAAATCTAACCCTGAATTTTGAGCCACTAAGAATTTTAGTTGTCATTTATCTCTCTTGCTCAATACATTCATGCTCTAGATTTAGAGAAAAAAAAAAATTTCATAAGGTAACTCTTCCTACAAATCCACCTATATGTTAAGACATACAGTTGGTAGAACAATTTTTTGAGAATATATTGCTCGTGTTTTTTTTTTAATATACTTCTTTAAGATATAATTTTATCGAATCTTTTGTTACATCAAGATTCTGAATTTAGCCCAACAGTGTTTATCTCTAAACCAAAATTCAAAGATATTAAATAAGTGAAAAGTATTAATTTTAATAAAGTTATATTTTGAATTTTTATTTGAAAAATATAAAAATACGAATTTATACCGGTTTCAATAAAAAAACGTGATTTTTTTAAGACACTTTTGAAAAAGTCAAAGTTCTGAACATATTTCAAAAAGATTAGTGATGAAGAGAACGTATTTTAATTAGAAACTTGCTAACTATGCCTACAAAGCCTTGCAGAATAGGTGATTTGTTTTTATATCCAAATAGGAGACGTCAATAAGGGGATGGGCAATAAGTCACTCCACCACACTGGTGTAGAGAGTCAGGTTACCATCTTAAACAAATGGCTAATTTCATACATGACCATAGAATAATATACACTTCATAACGAATTTCTTAAACATCACACTCATCCAAACATTTGAGATTTGAATCCGTGACCTCTAGACTCTCCATATGGTCGTTCTACCGCCTACATCACACAACAGTTACACCTAAAGCTTCAAAATTAGTTACAACTTACAACCAAAGCAGTAGAAATAATATTTTTTTATTTTTTATTTTTCAATTTTTATATATTTCATAGAAAATAAACAATTTGTAATTAAGAATTATACAGACGAATCAGGAAGTGCTACGACTTTTTGCCAACATATTAGATACCCCAACTGAGAACCCGGCCAGCTGGTTATCGAAAAGACTACCGATAGAGAGTAAGCCGGGCGGGCGTTACAAACCTTTCTTTCCTCCCCATTCAATCCATTTTTCTTCTTCTTTGCATACAAGTTCACATGCAACAGAGAGGCACTAAGTTACCCCCATATGATTAGTGGAGTTCATGCATGCATGGACATTGGAATGGACCAAGCTGCAACTTTCTTCACTACAAGCCTCTATTCAATGGCCCACAACAAAAAAGGCCTAAAGTAGTTGTTCGCTTAATGTTGCTCCTCGTCTTTCTTGAAAGGATGTTTATATAAGGCGCTCACTTTAAACAAATGAAATAAAGGTGCACCTCCATATACTACCTCTAAATACTTTTGGAATATGTAGTTTCGATTCTTTTGAATGTCAAATTTTACAATTGAAATAAAGGCGCACCTCCAAATACTGCCTCTAAATACTCGTGGAATATCTAGTTTCGATTCTTTTGAATGTCAAATTTTTACAGTGGCCTAAAAATCTATTTCTACCCCTATCTATAAAATTTAAAGTTCAAAAATAGCCTTGAAGTCTTAAAAATAGACAGCCCACATATTATATTATAAGACACACTACTTTTAATGCTTGAAATCTTCTTTTTTTATATGTATTCATACATCTCAAGGTCAAGATGATCAATTGAAGGGTTTTTTGCAATGTCGGAACATCTTCTCCAATGGAACTTGGAACATCTTCTCCAATGGAAATTTAAAATGCACATCACTTTTATAGTATAAGATTGACGCTTTACGTAAACTGGACAGAAAAGTGAGATGCATTCAGGCCTACCAACGCCAATGTTATCACAAGTTACACTACGATCACTAATAAGAAAACTCTCCGCCTACTTCCCTTAAAAGTCTTCAATGCAACAACACCTCTTGAATGGCATCATTACAAGATGGAATCAAAAAGACCTCTCGTTCGTCATCTGTCTGTCTCTAAAGAATGTACGAGAAAAGTGTAAAAGAAAAATTAAATGGAACATACAATGACCAACCAGTTGCATGCCAGCTATTTTACAATAAATTTGTTTGTATTAACATTAGTTAAAAGCTGAATAACACATTAAGGAAATGCCCCAGAAGTCAGAACAGCCTCTCTTAGCCTGAAATAAAGAAACTCTAATGCAATTACCTCTTCGTTAAGCAAACAAACATTTACTCTTTTGGAAATACAGTACATAAAAAAATATCACATAAAAGAAAGCCCAAATCGGGAAAACCTCAATGAGCGTAAGAAAGAGAGAGAGAGAAAGAGAGAGAGAGAGAGAGAGAGAGAGGAGAGAGTACTTACAATATAAGTAAATAGTAAAGAAAAGTATGTCGTCGGTACCGACCGTAACTAAACGAAAAAGTAACTCGTCGACCGTACGTTACTAAGTACGGAACCTAATAACTACC
>NW_006498057.1:4150853-4176598 GCF_000471905.2 Amborella trichopoda | reverse complement strand
TAAACGTAACGTTAACTAAACGTAAACGTAAACTAACGTAAACGTAAACTAAACGAACGTAACGAACGTAACGAACGAACGAACGAACGAGAAGAGAGAGAGAGAGAGAGAGAGAGAGAGAGAGAGAGAGAGAGAGAGAGAGAGAGAGAGGAGAGAGATTTCCAATATAGAAAATATTGAAAAAGATGCTGGTCCACCGATCAAAAAGAATCTGCCAGTTCAATGGACCATATACACCTATAATATCACATTGTGTCATAAAATTGTATGGGCACTAGTGAGTGCTAAGGAGTTCAAAACTTCCTTCAATCAATATCTCCATAAATGCTCTTTTCTTTCTACCTCTTACGTTCAATCAGTCTATTTTGGAAGCTCAATTTCTTTTTTACAAGACCAGAGAGAGAGAGATTGACCGTTCTTAAACATTCAAAACAAACATAAGCCCGGGAACCAGTGTAGAAATTTTCACTACAATCTACTGGAGCAACCTCACCCTGCAAAGATCGAAATCTAATACACATCACATCCTTCCCATTTCTTCTTCCAAAAATCATTGACATCACACTACACTGAACGCTGACTGAATTGTCGAAGAAACTCGAGAAGCTATTGTCTGTTGTGCAAATGCTTGAATTTGCTTCTTAGCATCTGCCAAATTACAATCATATATCAGTTCACATTAAGCGACAACTGGACTGAAAAACGTTCATACAAATCAAATAAGGAAGCAACAAAAGATTGAGACAAAGTTTTTACATGAAATCCTAAATTTTCAGTAAATCTCTTCCAAAATTTCGAAATTCAAGCAAACTATTAAGGCATATGAAACTGTATTGCATCTTTAATGTAGTGCAAGCATGAAAGCCAAACTTCTTGTGAAGCAATTACCTCTATGGTATATTATTATTGCACTCAACTAATGCAAGCATCAAAAGTGGCATGAGGGCAGTCCTTGCCTTAAATACCATACAATAATGAAAAGCAATGAATCATCTTTCAGAATTGACAACTGATAATGTACCTTTGCGACATTTGGTAAAGCCAACGATGTTTGCAATGCTGAGACTCAAACATACTCCAATAGCAAGAAGAAAATCAGCCTGAAACCTTATGAGCGAGAATATCCCCAGGAAAATCCATGCAACAGCCTGCACATAAGAAGCCATGTAGTTCACGGCACATAAATACAATAAGACCATGAATTTTAGTAAATGTCTATACATGCTAATCACAGCAGTTAGACCTCAAATGTAAGGTGACCATGATTACCATGTTTGAGTTGAGATAGACCACATTATATAGTGACAAAATAAAGATATTTGATTTTTTTAGAAAATTAAGTTTTATCTGAATTGATGTTTCGACAGAGCACTATATAATTTAGGGAGACACAAAACCTTTTCATGAAACCAAAATCAGTCAAGGAAACTAACTCATCAAGAGAGTGAGTTACATAAATTGCAGCACATTAAGAGATGACACAATTTCCTTCCAAATAAAAAAATTTTGCTCTCTATAATTTAAAGCCTACTGAATCTACAAAAGCAATGCTTTACTTTGAAGTTTTTCAAATAGGTAAGTTAAAAGGAAAATGAGTGGAGGCCATGGCACCAGCCATGTGAAATTGTAATGCCAGAGGAATATGATGAGAATTTCTGGCATGAACGTGGATGTAATTCAAAAAAGTATCTTGTGATGCAGGGAAGATGGGAAACAAATAAATAACTCAGGAAAATAAATACAAAACTAAAAGGAGGGAAGATTCCCCCCTCAGGGTCTACAAGGGAGTAAAATCTAAAAAAGATCTTTTAACAAACTCTAAAAAAAGAAAACTCTTATTCTCTTCACTATTTTTTTCTAGTCTAATATTTGCACACTTATAGAAGAAGAGAAACTTAAACGCTAACTTGTTCCCTAAGAAAACCTAATCAAATTCTAACCCTTCATCTTAAAAACTAAATAAACATTCAATTCTACCTCTCAATTCTCTACAATTGAAAAGACAAATATGCCTAAATAAAATAAAAAGCCCACCCAAGCTTAAATTTCAACCTCCTAAAAAACAATAAATTAAAAATTAAAAAAAAAATCTAATTACATCTTTCTGTCGAGGTTGGGAGACGCTCCAACTCGAGCATGAATATTCGAACGTGAATCAAAGACTAGCCAATTCATCACCATGCAGTTGTAACTTTGGATATTGATCTCCTTGAATTTAATTTGCTTCTTTAGCCAAGTGTACCTTCGTGCTCCTTTTTGGGATCGTTACATTTGCACAATTGCAAGTTTCATTACACTGATAACAAGTAACCTGGTAAGAAACCTTCTTCTAGGTGAAAAAGCGCTTATTAGTGCTCTACTGTTATTTAGTCTCTACTCGTAAAGGAACTTGAAAAACTTCGCCTAAGGTCCACGGTCGATCACTTAAGGTCCATGGTCGATACAAAAAGACAACATCTCAAATGGTTGGTTGGAGCCCATGAATATAACGAGCAACATTTTCCCCTTCAAAGTTCAATCTCTTGGAGATTGTTTTGAGCCACAAGTATATAAAGTTCCCCAGTATGATCCTCTACTTTCTTATCATTCTATCGAATATTATGGAAATCTTGAAAGAAAATTTGCTCATGATCTACAGGAAGAAAATTCTCTTCCAATGTCATTTTCATATCTTGCCCATATGAAATTTTTGCCTTTCCACTACGAAGTCGGGATTGTTGAACTTGTTCCCACCAGGTCATAGCATACCCCGGACTTTAGTTGTAACAAGTTTAACTTGACACTCTTCTATCAATTCACTCCATTCAAAAAGAATTTTAACTGCACTCAACCAATCAATAAAGCATTCTATGTGGAGCTTACCATGACACTCAAGGAGATCGACCTTAATACTAAGATACCGTGAACACTCTATAGGGCGCAGATCTTGCCTGCAAATTTGATCGTTACATTTGGGATTGGCACCCCAAGTTGGTCATGGGACAATTGGCACCAAATCTATGTGGTTGCGAGCACCCTCTTGTTAATGAACGGTGTTCTTCAACCATTGCAATCGCTAATTCGCTTCACCAATCTCTCCACCAAGTTCTCCTCGAAGTTCATGAATCTCACTTTGAATGTCTTCCATGGCTTTGTTTACATCTCCTATAATTTGTGACAATAGATCATTGATCCCAGGAGTAGGTTTTGGTGGCATTATGATGTATGGATCTTGTAGGCTCTAATACCAATTGAAGCAAGGAAGAAGGGAAAAAATATATACATCAAAAAAATAAAAGACAAAAATAAATAGATGAGAGATTATGCTCTCTCTCTTCAAAAGATCTGAAATACTCTTATTCTCTTTGCTACTTTTTTTTTTATCTAATAATTACATATTTATAAAAGAAATGAAGCCTAAAACCTAATTTATTCCTTAAGAAACCATAATCAAATCCTAAACCTTCATCTTTAAAAAATAAACTTCCAATTCTAACCCTCAATTCCCTACAACCAAAAAAGACAAACAGTCATAAAAAAAATTAAAAACCCAATATAACCCCAAACCTAAATTTTAATCTCCTAAAAAATAGTAAAATAAAAATTAAACCCTAATTACATCATCCTGAAAAGGCAGATGTGATATTTAGCACAAGAAATCATTGATCCAAGTGGCACACAAGGACAGAAGATTTGGCACCCCTTAAAAATTGTACATGTAACAACAAACTATTTTGCAATCACATATATGCAATCGCTCAACTCTGCCCTAGCCGGGCCCCTGCTGGTCATGGCGGTCCCAAGCTCGAGTAAACAAGGAGGATTGTTTAGGTAGGCAGCCAATGTAAAAATTTCACGCAACAATCCATGAAATCCTAAACGGAACAGGATTTGTGAACCCGACCCCAAAGAGTTGGGGTAAGGCTCTAACGATGATGATGTATGAAATCACTCAAGGCCAATGCTATCACCCATAACAAAATGCGGTCAGGGACCTTTGAAGAACCCTTACAAGTCGCATCTACCATTGTTCCTTTTTTCCAAAGTCTAGTCTTGGAGGCCACCTACACCTCTCGCCCATGCGTGACTCATCTCTCACTACTCCCGCTTCCTTGTGATAAAGAATACTGGCTGGAAAGACCTTTCACTGAAGAAGAAATCAATAGAGCCATCACTAACCTAGGACAAGCAAAAGACCCACGACCAAAAGGTTTCTCTAGTTGTCTTAAATAAACTCTGGAATGTCATGGCACCCAATGCACTCACTTTTTTCAACGTATTCTACCAAAGAGGGATGGTGCATAAAGGAATGATGCCAACTTCATTGCCCTAATCCCTAAAGTAGGAGTAGAGGAGATCAAACACTCTGTCCCATCACCTCAATGAGTACATCATACAGATTATTAGCTAAAGTCCTATCATCATGTTTGCCAGAGTTGCTTAACCATGTTATCTCGCCCAATCAAAGTGGTTTTGTCAAAAAATAAACAAATACTAGATGGGGCTCCCACTGCCCACGAACACATTCACTCCAAGCACCTTTCAAAGGCCCCGAGCCTTATTCTAAATATTGGGAGAAAGCCTATGATCATGGAGACTGGACCTCCTTCTAATTGAAATGCTCAGCAGAATGGGCTTTGGAGAGAAATGGAGAAGCTGGATCCTTGGTTGCTTTACCTCAACAACCAGCTCAATCCTCAAAAATGGCATCCTTAAACGATACTCCCAACCCTCCTAAGGCCTCATACAGGACGTCCTTTGCTATTTGCAATAGCACCAGAAGTTTTGAAATCCAAACTGATGGGTGTAGAAATGAAATGGTCCTGACATTTGCCATCTTCAACATTGATGACAACCTTGTCTTGTAGAATGCCGTATCAATAAAGTCAAGTAACTTTGGCTATTTCCAAGATGTTACTAAGTCACCAAAAGCATGAAGATTAACATGTCAAATCCAAACTGATGGGTGTAGAAATGAACAAGCATTCCCATGAAGCGTTCGAAACCCTATTCGGCTGCGGGACCAACACACTATGAACAAAGTATTTGGGTCTTCCTCTCTCTGTAGGAAAGCCCTACAAACCTCTTCTAGACCCAATTATAGAAAGCTTTCGAAGGAGGCTCACAGCTTGGAAGGGTAGATTTTCTCATCGGCTAGGTGAATCACTCCAATCAAGGCAACTCTAGCCAACATTCCTATAATCCTATTCATCCTCCTTTCCCTTTTCCACATGCCCACCTATGTAATCTCCAAAGAACACCTTGTGAAGGAAATCTTGTCGTCTGGGTCTAGGGACATTAAGAAATTTCAATTGGGCGTATTGGACAAAGTGTGCGTACCAAAGAAGATTAGTAGGTTAGTGTGCATACCAAAGAAGATTAGTAGGTTGGTGATGTAATGGGGTTTTTTTTTTTGTCCGGCTTTTTGTTTAGAAATTAGGTTTGGGTTTATTTTGGGTTTCTAGTTTGATATTTATGTCCTCTTTTAGTTGTAGAGAATTAAGGCGCAAAATTGGAACTTATTTTTATTTTTTAAAAAGATGAAGCTTGGGATTTAATATTGATCAGAACTCCTTAGGGAGCAAGTTAGGGTTTGCCATTGTTTTCTTCTATAAATATGTAACTATTACACTAGAAAAAGTAAGAGAAAAGAATAATTTATTTGGGTCTAGTTGGAAAGATCTTTTTAGAGTGGACTCCCTTGTAGACCAATAAGAGAGGGTATAATCTCTCATCCAATAATTTTTGTCTTTTATGTTTCTGGTTTATTTATTTTCTTTCCCCTTTCCCCTACATCAATTGGTATCAAAGCGTTGAGAGCAATACAACATGATGTTATCACAAACATCTACTAATCTAGTTATAGAGTGTCAAATATTTGAAAGACTCAAAAAATATCTGACAAAACATCTTAGCAGAATAATACAAGAAGTTCTACAAGATCTTCTCAGCAAGTAGCAATATGGGGAACAAGAGGTAAACCTTAGAACGAAAGATGTTGACAACCCTGAAGTGCTACAAATTTCAACAATCAATTGCGAAGACGAAGATACATTTGTAGCGCATGTAAAATACCACCCTTTGAGCCAGAAGGAGAAACCAAGATTAAGTTGGTATTTAAGTGTTTGATCAATTGGTTCACTGAAGAAACAAAGTAAGTCGATGAATGGTGGGACTACACTAATTATTAAATTGGCTCTTGAAGGATGCGATGAACATGACAAGCTCAAGGTCGAGCTTCTCCCAACCTTGGGAGAATGATCAAATGGATTTTTAGTTTTATATTTTAAGACCCTTTTTGGAACTTAAATTTTATTTTTCTAATTTTCTTTAGGGGTATTTGTGCCTTTTTTAGTTGAAGATACGTTAATGGTAGAATTGGAACTTTTTAAAGATGGAGGATTAGAATTCCTTAGGGGGCAAGTCAGGGTTGAGAGTTGTTTTCTTCTATAAATATGTAATTGTTGGACTAGAAATATGCAACCAAAAAAAGAAGAAAAGAAAAGAAGAATTTATTTGGGTCTTGCGAAAAGAGCTTTTTGGGGTGGACTCCCTTGCAGACCTGGGAGAGGTAATAGTCTCTCATCCATTTATTTTTGCCTTATGTTTTTTTCTAATTTATTTATTTTCTTTCCCCTTCTCCCCTACATTAGACACCTAGTGAACTATAAAAAGTCAAAAGTGGCAAAGAGAAAGGCAAGGCTTTCAGTGAACAACTCAATTTGATTTTTTCAAACTTCCGACAGAGCCACTATAGAAGCGAACAATGGGCCCCATTCAAGTACCAAAGGCCTCTTTGGTTGAAAGACTACCGACGATCTAAAGGCTTTCGGCCTCTCCTTAGGCTCTCGGTAACTAGGCATACACAACCTCAAAAAACACAAACATTGCTTTGTTGCGCAAATGGTGGTGGAGGTTTGCTTAACAGCTTGACCCCCTGCAGCGCAACATCATACGCCATAAATACAAGCTGGAGGCTGTTGGATGGTTTCCCAAGGGAAACCATCTTGCAAATGCTTTGGGGGTTTGAAGAGCATTAGCTGACAGAAGTTTATGGGGAATAGAAGATAGAAAGCCAATATGGGTGGTAATTTGCTTTTTTTTGGTACAATTTGGGGACCGAAGATGCAGCCATTCAATGTAACCTTAGACCCAAATGCTATAGTCGCTTTTGTTGTGGGACGCCAACCTAGAACCATATGGTATTCTACATTAAGAAGACACCTTTCTGACCAGGAAAGAATCCTTCTCCTCGACATGCGGCAATTGTTCCACCACCTCTATTTACCCAGCATCAGAGTTTTAAAACTCAACTGAGCCAACATGGGCTCAGCCAAGTAACTCGGCCTCGACAGGGCGCTAAGGTGAAATAATATGTACAGGTTCTCAGGGGTCCAAGAAATTGTACAGTTCTAGGGCAAGTACTATAAAACTCCCTCGAGTACTGTAGAAATCGGCCAAACCCCTGAGTATTGTACGATGACTTAAAAGGGGGGCGAAAATCTGCTTGTCATTTCTCATTTTCTTCAAAGATTGGAGCCTAGAAACCCCACAATTTGATCCACATTTGTAGTATAAGCTAGAAAATCAGTAAACCTACCTATTAGAAGACTTTGATTCGAGAAAACACCATTAGATTTGTCGCATTTTTTAGATCACATGATTGGGCAGTTTTTCACCTGATTTTGAAAAACTTTTATTTCTTTGAATCCGATGGTCGTTCTTCAATTAAATCGAACCCTAAGCCTTACTTTGAGTTCTTGATCCAACCATAGGGCCAAAAAAACAAAAATAAAATTTAAGAACTTATAGTTTCGATTTTTTTTCTTTTTTGCTATTTGGAAATTTCAAGTTCCTAGATCCGAAGTCAGAAACCAAATTTTGATTGGGGGGTTTCCGTTGGAGACACATAAGGAAGATTTGGTAAGGATCTGAAGCCTCAATTTGCCCCAAACTCGAATTTTGGGTATGCTTCATTTTTTTAATTTAAATTCTATAGCCTCGAAATTTTGGGTATGTTTCATTTTTTCAATTTAAATTTATAAATTGATTCTTGACTAATTCAATTAAGATATTAATGTTCTCTTTTATATAGAGTTTTATGTTTTTAATAATTCTTATGATTTATTCACTTTTTACTGATTTTTCCAAATTTTCATATTTTCTATTTTTTAAAGCCAATAAAATCAAAATTTTCTTATTTCATGTTTTATATGCATTTTCTGATTTGCTATTGTTTTTTTGGATATTAATATTTTCTATTTGTTTATATTTTCACAATTGTTTTGTAATTTTTTCACTGTTTTGGCCCTTTTTTGGGCTAGAGCAGGACTCAAGTGAGTCAACTCGGACTTGCTTGAGTTACTTGGCAAGGGCAAAAGTCAATTCCTGAGGCCGAGTCGAGTTCCCAAACACATACCCGTAGGGCAGGATAGAGTCATCTGGACCCCCTCTCAATCGGGCAAATTCTCAGTCACCTCTTTCTTCCACCCCTACAAACCAAAGCCAATAATCCATTGCAAAGTGAGTTCACACCCATAACCACCCCCCTTCCCAAAAGTGCAATCTCTAGAATGACTGCGACCAGCTACAAAGAAAGGGTTTCAGCATCCCTAATAGATGCACGCATTGTAAGGAAGCTGAGGAAAGCCATGACCATCTTCTTATCCACTGTCCATGTGTTGCAGCTTTATTGGTGCATCTCTTAGTCCTTCCATTGGCATTGAGTCACACCAAACACCACCTAACTGCTTTTTTCCGCCTTCTTTACAACACCATATCCTCCGGCGGGCTTTTCCTCTGGAGGATTTCCATTCTAGCCACCATTTGGACTATTTGTTGTGAAGAAATAAGAGAATATTTGACAGCATGGAAAGGAATACGGCTATTATTGCCGAGCACATCAAGGACATTTACCACTTTATGGGCCAGAAACTTCAAAGGACTTCAGTCTTTCTCAAGAAAAGATTTTCAGTCCAATAGACAAAACATCATAAACTTCTAATCCCAGAAAATACGGAGTGTCTGCCTATAGAGACCCCAGGAAACCGATACCATAATATTTAATGTGAATGGCTGTTGTCTTGGCAATTCAAGTGGTTTTGCGGGAGCTTTTAAAAACAAGAATGAGAACAATACTCTTTCCTCTCAGGTTACATAGGCATCATGGACTCCACCATGGCTGAGTCAATGGCCATTCTGAAAGGCATAAAAACATTTGATCATTCCTGAGAAATCAAGCTAATTATTTAGGAGGGATTCCAAAAACATGATATCTTGGCGGCCCTCTCAGCACCCTCTCCCTTGGAAACTCTCACACATTTTTTACCATATGTATCATCTGTGCAGAAACGTGAGGGCCTCTGTCCAGCGTGAAGCCAACACAGCAGATGACTCGCTTGCTAGCTCAGGAGCAGCCAAAAGAATAACAGATGACACCTTGATTTCTTCAAGTGCACAACATTGACCCCTCTTTATCATAATCCACAGTCACCTCTCTTGCTGATCCTTCTTGGGCTCTTACCTCTCTAAATTGAACAGGTCCCTCTATTTTTTCTTATAGTGGGACCCTCTAACCCACATTTTTGGTTCGTTGATCGTAGTGGGCCCATATGACCAACCAATTTTGGACTCTTTTCTTCTGTAGAGCATCCGACTTGTAGTTTTGACTTTATTACACCCCACCCCTACATGGATATTTTGCAATAGTTCACATACTATTATAGATATCAACTTCGAAAACAAAACAAAAAAACAAAATAGCAAGTTTAAACCCACTTTGGCCTCAAGGAGGGTATGGCCCTTGATAGAGCAAAATGGTGGATCAAGATTTGTGTAGATGACCCCAAATAGTAGGGAAAAAGCCTCTAATGATGATGATGACGAAACCTATTTTACTTGAAGCAGCAGTCCAGGTATGAGCAGTAGATAATCCAAGTCAAAATGAATGACACAACAGGAGATACCTCCAATCTTGTCCATATCCAGCAAACTTCAATGGCTCTCTCCTCCCACAACTTCCTAAAACTTTGTGATATTGTCTTTTCTTTCTTTTGATTTGATATTAAATTTGTTTGTGTTGTTGAGGTAAACAACATGCATGATACTCTTTTCTTCTTTTTCCGTTGGTAATAAGTTTCTTTAAAATAAGAGCATAAACAAGCTAAAGAAAAATATCCAGGGACTGAAGTAGGTTAAATTCCGCAGGCCTGAACCCTTTTTTATTGATTAACTGGTAGCAAGGAGAATTGAACAGTAAGAGTGGCGCATCAGTTATGCAAAGATTAAAGCATATGAATGAATGCATGCCCATAAGGGGTCTGAACTCTGGACCAAAGAGGTGTAAGATGTCAGTGTAGATGGCACATCCAAGAAATTATTTTCAAACACGATGGCAGTGCCAAAGGTAACTCACATTATAGCTGCTGGTTTTGCTGGGTTAATAAGGACAAGAGGAACTCATCAAATGACATTTTGGATATCTACAGGTAACATATTGGGCATGGGTGAAGACAAAGTTTTACTAGTAGATGTCAATATTTGTTACCAAAAACCATGACAACCTCGTACAGCTTGAGGGATATCCATTGAATGTTATATGATGGTTTAAGAGGAATGAGCTCTGCCTCTGAATAAGTAAAAATACTCATCAAAAATAATTAAATTTATATGATATGTTCCCTGTGCCTCGGGGTAATGCTTTGGCATAAATCTTCAGAAGGTAGGCTCAATACTATGGCATTCTTCGCATGTGTGAACAACACAGGCATTCACACTTCTATCATCCTTAGTTATTTTAATGATTTCATTCATAAACAAAAGAAGAAGAAGAAGAAGAAGAAGGAAAAAGGCTACATTATCAGAGAAACCATGGGGAAAGAAAAGTGGGGCATTAACACAGCTCAACAATAGTGAAACGAGTAATTTGTAGATTCTTGCACACCACAAGTGTACTTACAGTAATGTAAAGTGTCCACCAGAAGAGCCATGAATCCTTCTTGTTCATTCGAGCCAAAGACTGATAACCAAATACAAAAAACTGAAATGAGAGTGCGGGTGTGTATGTGTGAATGAGTAAATTGAGAAAGTGCAATTTTTAGTGATCCTCCATATGTAAATATTCATTTTAGTAAATATGTTCTCCATGGTTTAGAGCAAAAAAGTATGAAATAATATGAACCTCGTGGTCAAGACATTCAAATTTCCAGACACTCTCCCCTTGCTCATCTACTTCATTCCACCACCTCAGACCAACCAATATCCGTCCACTGACATTTTTTACTACCCAGAAATCAAGAGCAGCCAGCAATACAGTTATGACAAATATGATAACAAAGCTGTTGATAAAAAGTGCCGAAAGTATGTAGAATGCCAAAGCTGCTGCCTGCCAAGGTTAGAAGGCTGTGAGTGAAAGATCACAAACAAAAAAAGCCAAATAAAAATACCAAACAAACAAATCCCATACCTTAAAGAGAACATGAAAGAAGCATGTTTTTGGATTGGCATAGTTCTTCCCTGTTGCTTGCAACTTAACAATTGTACAAAACAAAGAAACAAGTAGCCTTCAGATAGGCAAAGAACCAAAGGCAATACTTTCATAAATAAATAAAAAGTAAGAGACCCAATTGCCAAGTTCTTAATTACATAGCCAACTTTAATCTATTTAACAATTGTACAAAACAAAGAAACAAGTAACCTTCAGATAAGCAAAGAACCAAAGGCAATACTTTCAGAAATAAATAAACAGTAAGAGACCCAATTGCCAAGTTCTTAATTACCTAGCCAATTTTAATCTATTTAAACTTTATGGACAAAAAGCAACTAAGAAACAGCAATTATTTCAGCTTACACAAAGCTGCAAATAAATTGGGGCACAAGTAATTCATATGACCATATTGAGCTAGTCCAGTATTTTTCTCGCTAAGCTTTGAACATATTTCCTCTTAACTTACAAACTCGTAGGGGTTAAGCTTTGCAGGCAATCCAACTCTTCTCTTGTCAAATCCAAAAAGGACCAGACTTTCAAGGGCATTCACAGAGAAATTAAATTGTAAATCCAATGAAATATGTCCAATTATCTCAAACAATAACAGATTTAGTAATCCACAATGAAGTATGCTCAAAAACTTAGAGGCTTCCTTTTAACGGTTCACAAACATCGAATCATCAACATACTTCCTTTCAGGAATATTTATCTGGAGAAATTAAACACAAGAAAATAAAGAATACAAGCTCTAGAAGATCACCCCACTCATTTAGCCAAAAAGTTACAAAAAGAAATACGAAGAATGAGGATCACTTCCACACCATAAAATGGGGTTTCTAAAACAAAATGAAAAAAAATTATGATTCCCTATTAATCCAAACACCAACTCTATTGAACACAAATAATGGATGATTCACTATGCATGTCTCTTTTCCATGTTGTAGGATGCGGTTTGTAGTCAGGATCTTGTCTAAACTCTGAACTTGCCATCCACCCAAATATGGCGAAAAAGTATGGAGCATAAGTGCCCCAAACAACGCAACCTAAAGGCCCAACACAACTATCCACTTGAGTTATATGAAAGAATTTAATGGAGAAAAGGCCCACTTCCATAAACTATTGATGGGGCTTAATCCCACTATAAGTTGTTTCCAAGACAGCTCAGCAAACACGACATATCCTCATCTCCACAGCCTTAAGCCCCCCAACTTCCCAAAGTGCACGCACTAAAACACCTTGTCCCATCGCCTCTCTAGACAGCCACTCACCATCAACTCATGGTTCAAATCTAATCCAGCCAATACAAAATCAGTGTCACCATAAGACATCTTACACAAAGATGACTCTCCTTCCATCTCCCATTCCAAACCTACTACTCTGCCAAAAACTTGCTGGCTTGGTGCCATGGGATAGATATCCTCCCACGGTCCACACCCAAGAAATATTGTTATCCATGCACCGCTCATTTTTCCCACCATTACTATCACGATTTATGACCATATTGCCCTTAACCATGCTGGCCCAAAGAACCCCTGGCTCCTCCCAAAATGCCAGTACTAAATGAAGCACAAATGCCCAATCCTGCAGCTCTCCTAGACACCGATCATAACCATGGAAACATCCTGCTATCCACATTCTACCATGTCATACTTCAACCTCTCCCAAACTACACTGAGTTATTTTCATCTTACTTACTGCCTGAATAAGGATAAAGAACCCTAGAACAGAAACAATAAGTCCATTAGATCCTTGTCCGCCATACTTATGAGGGTAATTTTACCCAAAAATGGAACAAAAATAGACTATTACACTAGCCTCAATTCATATTTCTGAACAATCAGATCTCATAAGCTTTTTGCGCCACTTATCGATGCATATAGGAATTCCCAGCAATATTTTGGATAGCTCTTCAGCTTTAAAAACCGCAATGTTGGCAAATTCATTTAATCTAGAAGTTTTCCACCCATCAAGGATAGCAATCTTTACCAAGTGTGTTACAATCCATAAACAGCCACATAGACTCTCAAGCTCATCCTCGTAGAATGTACTTGCACGGGGCCTGGGTCAGACAAACAAATGATTGGATTGTCATAACAACCTCTCAATGACCTAGATCTATCCCTTCGATGACATGTAACCCAACTGCTTTACCTACAAACAACTAATAGCTTCCGACACCATAATAACAGGGATAGGTTGTCTTGCCTGAGGTCTCAACAGCCTCAAAAGAAATTATGATCACGGAAACCAATCCCCCATTTAGTCTAGAAAATCCTAAATCTATGTGGTCACAGGCTTTCTCCATGTCCACTCTTATAGTGATTCCTCAACATCCCCACCCTATACCTAGAGTCCACGAAATTGTGGGTTGGCTGCTTGGGTATTGAATGAAAATTTGTGGTGTCTTGCAGAATAAAAAACCACACACCTTTCTAGATTTCTCATTGTTTCAACAAAGATATCTGCTTGAGTTACTTGTTTTAAGAGTCAATATCAGTATCATCCATTGCTCATACTTCCGAAATAAATGTTACAATATTACTGCAATTCATCATACAGTTCACTCATCAGAAACTTAATCAAGAATTGCATCAAGAATTATCAAACCATGGAGATAATTCGATGAAGTTCCACTTTGAACTCAGAATTAGCACAAGAAAATTCCTAACAAAATTCCATTTGACAAAAACCTAAACCTTGCATTTTTTAAATTTAATTAAAAATCCTGAAATGGATGAAAAGCTAGTAAGATAGAAGAATACATTCTATAAAAATATACCTGAGATCCTCTGTAGAATTCATAGATCTAGCAATTAAAATAAAAAATGCACAACATTCACACCATACAATATAAGAGACATAACCAAGTTGCCCTAATCATATAAATGTGATGATCTTATGAGTCATCACTGCAGAACCATGACGCGTCAACGAATGGTAGTATAAAAAAATACTTTCACGGCTCATCTCGGTCTTTTTTTCCGAACTATGAGAAATAAATAGATATAATCCAAGCTTCCTATCTTTCATGCCTCATCACGGTCTTTCTTTTCTCCGAACCATGAGAAATAAATAGCTATAATTCAAGTTTCCTATCTTCCAATCTGTTTTGCCCAGATTTTCGGACTCCTTTGCGCTAGATCTAACTCGTACAAAGCTCAGAGGGAATACAATCTACAATCTCTCTCCAAAAAAAGGAAAACAATACCTAGTTTCGATCCGTTAATACACAATTATTCCAGGTTTTTCCCTAGATCTAACCCATTCAAATTTACGGAAACACGAAGTGCATATATTGTATCTCGAAATTCGAGAAAAAAATACCTGGTTTTGATCCATTTTGTTAGAGGGGGGGAAATCTTCAGCGAAATTCTTCTTTACATGAAGGTAGGCTAAACGAAACTGGAACCTGCTGTCGGACCAATGACAAATTATATTTCTGGGATGGACAAAAACGCCCTTGAGCTCTGTGACACGTGGGCTGTCGTGCCAGTTTCCTTAGGCTTGGCAGCGTGCGTTGAATATGAGTCAGGGGTCAGTCGCGCCAACCCGAATCTAGTCTGAGTTTGGGTTCATATTTTGGGTCCGGTTCAGCTTGGACCCTATTTGGTTGGATCGACTCGACCAACTCAACCAGGTATAAAATATATATTATATAATATACAAAATAAATTTTTATGTTTCTCTTTTATATTTCTATAATCGAGTAAGCTGGGTAGGGGTCACCCGACCTTGATCGAGGTCCATGTGAAGTGTAGTCGGGTACCGAGAGCATGGCTCCCACTCAAAAATAAAACAAGGGGAAATTATGAAAAAGTATTGTTGACCGAAGTGGTAATGTGCACCTCAAAAATTTACCTAAAAATATTGTTTGGTTGTTAAAAAACCTATAATTGATCATATTCACCGTAGATAAAAAAATTTGAGTGATTTCAAGTATTAAAAATTATATATCTTGTAACACATTGTCTAAACATCCATTTTTTTAAAAAAATTAAGTGTTTATATAACTACTTAATCTATACCATTTATAGGGCTTTAAATCTTATAATTAGGCATGAAATAGATTTTTAGGTTATTGTAATAGTTTTTGTCACCAAATTGCCCCTTTTAACAAGATTTAAAGGTGTGCCTTGCTTTAATTGTTTAATATTAACACTTATAAAAGGAATTGCCCAAATAGATCGTTTATCTTTGAGTGCGGTTTGTATAGAGCCGAGGCTCTAAACAATCAATATAAATCGCACCTTCAAATAATATTAAGAAATGTGATTTCAATACCGAAAATACTTGTGATAGCCTTAAAATATATTTTTCATCTTTAATTATACAATTTAAAGCTTTAAAGATAGTGCAAAACTTCCAAAATCTTCGTTAGATTGAGAATAAAGTTGAGGACTATATTGGAGAGTTTATAGACTTGTAGCTTGAAACAATTTTTAAGAGACTGAAGGACAAAAAGGTTTGCCATTATCTAAACATGCTCCAACCAGCCATTAGAAATGAGGTATTTTTGCATCAGCTATGAACCTTAAGTGAAGTTTTTCAAATTGCTTTACTAGTATTACATCTATAACTATTTTTATTTTTTATCAAATTTTTAAAAAGTCATAAAAAATTGGTGTTGCATAATGTCCATGTTGCCATATTTTCACTCATTATATGTCCTAAAATAAATTACACTATCTTTGTTTCAGAAAGAGTATACCAATTTTAAAATCCTCTATATTTTGAATTTAAATGTTTTCAGAGTTTTATTGGTGATTTTATTTATAAAATATAAAAATTAATATTCGATCATCTTTCGAGCTTTATCTTAACTCTTTGCTAAAATATAAGTATTTTTTATTGAATTTTTATTATTTGAAAATATTTTATCAATAATTTTTTTAAAAAAAATTGTTCCATACATTGGGGGACACATTTCTACATTTACTTCCCCCGAGGTATAAAACATCAATTTTATAAATGGATGCAAATGGGTGGTTCATCTAAAATCACATAAAACTAATTGTCAAAATGTTGTCTTTATAAAATTATTATTATTATTTTTTAAATTTTATTTATTTTTTATATTCATGGTCTCCGTTTTTTGAGATTTATTTTAGCTCTAGCAAAGGGTATTTTGGTAAGTTTATTTCAACGCAAGGACGGTCTTTTATTTTGCGCATCACCTTTCCCCGTCTTTCTTTCCAAGGAGGGTTATCGGAGTCTGCATATTCGTCAAAATTGTGAATGCAAGGAAAAACTGTACAGAGAGAAGGTAAGTAAACAAAGAAGGAAGAAGAAAAAGATAGCAGAAGAGTGAGAACATGGTGAAGGTTCGAATGAACACGGCCGATGTGGCTGCAGAGGTGAAATGTCTCCGCAAGCTCATTGGCATGCGATGCTCCAATGTGTATGATCTCTCACCAAAGGTGAGCATGCACTTTTTCTTCTCTCTCTCTCTCTCTCTCTCTCTCACGAAATATGTAAACCCTAGTTTTATCCAATTCAAAATGACGTTTTAATTTTCACAACAGAAGATGTTTTATTGTCCATTGAATCGAATCATACTGATTTTGTGGACTGTTTGCTTTTGTGCGTTTTGTTTATACCATAAAGGCTTCCTTGATTTTTATGTATCGATGAATTTATATTCCGTATTGCTTCTTGATCAATTTGTTCATCGATTTTCTAAGATTATGAATATTATTATTTAGTTTCTGTTTAAATTTCTCAATTCCTTCTGTATAGTGCAACACATACCTACTATTGTTTCAATTAATTCAGATTTTGTATAATAACCAATTTAGTTTGATGGGTCATTGCAATTCGTTTAAACTGCATGTGTTATATGAATCATGCATTGGATCACCTTTGGAATTTGAATGGTTTTTATTCAAGCATGAAACCAGTCGGTTTTATTTACATTCATCAATGAGTTCAGATAGTCTGAATATCAACCCAAAATTTTAAACAAGGAATTAATTCTCTTATTTGTTAGCTGCTTTGACTTCATGTGAGTATAACATTGCAAGATTGTTGAATTATTGAGATTTCCGCATCACAAATGTGTATTTCACTTTTTATTTGATATTCGTTTGCTTAGGCTTATCCCAGAATAGTTTTAATCCCCTTATTATTGGTTTTCTTTGGTGGTTATGGTATACAAGTAGTTGAGTTGTCCTATTGATGTCTCCATATTTTGACAAGAACCCACTTGTTCTCATTTTACTCGAGTATGCAATGTCTTCGATTGACATCCTTGAGATTCATGAGCTGTCCTGTAGTACTCCAATTTACGTTCTTATTTTTGCAGACTTATATGTTCAAGCTTATGAATAGTAGTGGAATCACAGAGTCTGGGGAGAGTGAAAAGGTTCTATTGTTGATGGAAAGTGGTGTAAGAATGCACACAACTGCATATGTGAGGTAGGGTATAAATTCTTGATACAATCTTTTTTTTTAAAGGGAAATTTATCAAAATACCCATGGCAGATTAACTATTAAACTTTTTATCTATATAGTTTGATTTAATTTCAAAATACCCATCAAACAACATGTGATCATGAGTTGGAATAGTTGCAACTGTGTAAAATGATAAATAATGCATATCTTATGGGTAATTTGATAAATTTCCTTTTTTTTGTTTAAATTTGGATCAAGGAGTCCATTATATTCATATATGTCTCATCATGCTTCCTATGAATAGGGATAAAAGCACAACTCCTTCTGGGTTTACACTCAAATTGCGGAAACACATACGCACCAGAAGGCTTGAAGATGTTCGTCAACTTGGATATGATCGTGTACGGGCTGCTAATATCGGTTGATCTTTATAAAGTGGTGGCAATATATTTAGTTGTAGGAGGGAAAATCTTTTTTGAATCACTTTCAAAATTCTTCTTTCTGAGAGACTTTAAAATTTTGATTTTTGGAAGATTTTCATAATGCATCTACATTAGTTTGTGAGATATTTGTGCGTGTCCTTGTGCTCAAGCTTGGGTGTGCATGTAAAGTTCAATGTTAGTGTATTGCGTTATTAAGTCTTTTGTTTTGGCAGGTTATTGTTTTCCAGTTTGGACTGGGTTCAAATGCTCACTATGTTATCTTGGAGTTGTATGCTCAAGGAAATATCCTTCTGACTGACTCAGATTACGTTGTGATGACATTGCTTCGCTCACATAGGTTTGTGAGTTACATCCATTCTCCTTCTATGAAGTGCTGTGTCTGATAGATGTAGTATCGACTAATGAGATGAATGAATCTTACAATGTCAATTTATAGCTTTTATGAAACTTTCAATGTCAATACCATAAAAAGAAACATGTGTAGAGTACAGCTGAAGAAAAAGTAGGTCACAATCCCTTGATTTCCTGATTGGAGGTTGTTTGGTGAGCCATGAAATTCCTAGGAAGATATCATTTGGTTACTTTTTTTGTGACAGACTGGCCCCAGAGAGCCCTAAACTGAAGTCACTTTGTTAAATCAGGGAACCAAGATAATATGAAAATAATACACCTGCTTCTCTGGAGGTGGATAATTTAACGATATGATTCCACAGTAGAAGATGCCAACCTTGTGTTAGATTGCAAAGCCTGGAGAATCATCATGATATTTCATATATTCATGTCGATCCTTGCTTATCGGCATACAGTTGCTGTTTGACATGTCAAGTGCATGAATATTTTTTGTACATAATGACTGGGCTCTTAGGACATAAAATAAGCTGGTAGGATCAAAAGCTCCTTAAAATGTGTTATGCAGACTGCAAAGTTCTGTGGGATTTCCATATACTAGCGCTGCTGCTTGCCAGTGGTCATGTGAATCACTTTAATTGGAGAAATTGCTTATTACTCATTGTTTTGCTATATATATTTTATCTGGTTTGAATGCTTGAAGAATTACATATATTCAGTGTTTGATATATATTCATTTGATCTAGATGATACTATTTTTCTTTCTCATATTGCAACCTGGAACTCATTGTAACACAAGTCAATTGTCACAGGGATGATGAAAAGGGATTAGCTATAATGTCACGTCACCGCTATCCTGTTGAGTATTGTCGTGTTTTTGAGAGAACGAGTTTTACTAAGATGAAAAATGCTTTAACCTGTTCAAATTCAACCGAGAAAGATGACTTTCAGTCTCTTGAGGGCGATGGTCACAAGACTAGCAATATTGATGGGAAAGCAATGGGTACACACAAGAAGGCTGGTGATGGTGTGAAGATTAAAAAAGCCACATTGAAGACTGTTCTTGGAGAGTCTTTAGGTTATGGACCTGCACTATCTGAGCACATTATTTTGGAGGCTGGCTTGCTTCCAAACATGAAGGTTGGAAATGAGAATGGGGCCACTGTAGATGAGAATACACTGAGAACCCTGGCTTCAGCCATTGATAAGTTCGAAGACTGGCTCGAGGATGTTATTTCTGGTGAGACAGTCCCTGAAGGCTACATCCTAATGCAGAGCAAAACTTCAGGAGATAGGAAAGGCATGTCATCTCAAGAGAGCTCGGACCAGGTTGCTAATTGTTATGTTTACGTCATCCACTGACTATTTCTAGATTTGTATTTATCAAGACGGCAGGAGTAAAATTTAGCCTTGTCATTTAATTATTTTTTTCCTTTATATGATATTTTCTTCATTGGAATATGGATACAGTTGTAAATGAACTTTGAAATTTAAAATCTCGTTTGCCTGTTTGCCTTGTGATATGAGATAATACAAAGACTGGTGTCACATTTCTTTCTTCTAATTGCAGACATTCCTTGTTTTGCTTTAATGTTCGATTATAATGGTTGTAAGTTGTTCTCCATTCATCCACTGACCTGTCTGATACTCTCTTTAAGTCTTCCAAACTCCATCATGTAAACCTACCATTTTTCTGCGTCTAAAACTCCCTTGCAAGCTGTGTTGTGGGACTGAGAGCACTAAACTTCCTTGTTACTTCTTTGAGAGGCACTGTTTGCATCCTTGTTTATGATGACAATAACAGCTAGTTCTTTTTAATTGATCAAGTGCTTTCCTCTCCCAACAGCCCATCCTTAAGTTCTCTCTTTTATCCTTTGTTGCAATGTTATGTTTTCCTGATGTAATTTTTTTTTGATGTGATACAGTTATATGAATGCCCAGGTTGCATCACCTTCTTATCTGGAATTCTGATCATCTCCACACTATTCAATACATTTATGAAATTTTGGCTGCCTCAGAATTTAATTTTGTGTTTCTTATCCTGTCACTTATTTCATATGGCAGGTCTATGATGAATTCACACCAATTTTATTGAACCAATTCAAATCAAGGCAACATATGAAGATGGAAACATTTGACGCAGCTTTAGATGAGTTCTACAGTAAAATCGAAAGTCAAAAGGCAGAGCAACAGCAAAAAACCAAGGAGGGATCTGCTTTACTAAAACTAAATAAGATACGGGCGGATCAGGTTCATTTGGTTCTTTATTTAAAATCAGTCTATGCTGAATGTAAACATAATTTGAAGAAAATACACATAGCCACCAGCATACAGGAATTTTGCAATTTTTATATGAAGAACTACTATAAAAAAAAAAGATAGAGAGGGAGAAACTAGTAGCATCTGTTTGGAGTGTTCATATGTCCCGAAACAGTGTTCATTCTTTGAAATTATGCATATTGTTTTTTATACTTTCCTTACGGAAAACACATCAGATCAAAACTTGCAATTCCGGACAATTATGGGTGCATGATTTTTCCCTCAATGCTTATTGCTACCACAGGATTTCTGTTTGTTAACTTTTTTTTTTTGTTATTATTTTGGCTGCTCTTATATTCCTCAAGTCATTCTAGACCTTTGCAGCAGTGGTTTTCAAGTTCATAACTTCTTGAAGTGTTTAAAATGACTGGATCGATATCATTGGTGAACTATTAGGCTTTATCTACTGCTGCAGGATTATGCAATCTTCATTTTGTTTACCGATTTCTCCAATAGCTTTATAACTTGATTCTGATCCATTTATCTGAAAGTTTGGCTGTGAGATGGGTTCATGAAATGGCTGCATTTCGTTAGGTGCAAAATCGATTTTCTGTTGGTTTGGTAGCTTCAGAACAACTGAAGAATGTGAAGCCATGTAAATTTCTTAGAGTGTCATATGACTGAGGCAGCCTTTCTCAATTGTGGCCTTATCTCATTTTGGTATTTCGACCTTAGAGACTTCAATGGTAACCGCAAACACAAAAAGAAAAAAAAGAGACATGTGCTGTGTATCATTTTCAGATGAGCTCCAAAAGTGTTATCCTGCTGCTTTTTTACTTCCTTGCTTCTCTATTTTGGAGGGAGGATAAACTTGCTGCTGAAGTGACTCATACCAGCTTTTGTCAGAGAACGTTTATTGAAAAATAGGATAGTGACATCATGATCATGTTCCAGAATTATTTGTGCAAGGATGCTTGCATGTCTCAATTAGTGTTTTAAAATGCAGGATGTGGCCTGATGCATTGGGGGGGCCGATGCGGCGATGCGGTCCAGATGGGTCAATAAATATAAAACAATCTAAAAAAAAGGTTAATGCATAGAAAAAAAAAATGGAGGTGATTTATGTGGTAGTAGGTCTTCAAAAGTATCAGCTGTCGCCTGTCGGAGATTCTGTGTCAACTATCTCTTGATAGATTCTAGAAACTAGAAACTTGAAACTACCTTCATAAAACAACCATAATCACAAAATTGCAAAATTGCAAACACAAACTTTAAAGTTACAAAATACAAACTAAAAGTCTATGAAGATTAAAGAGTTCAAAAGTCAAGCTCAAGACAAATCATCATTAATTCTCAACTCTTAAGTCTTGAGATTCTAAATTTCAAATCCTAATAAGAGAAGTTATCTTGAGTGTCTCCATGTGCATCATCATTCTAAGCTTTGCCCAACCTTCCTCAAATCAACACCAACCAAAAAAAGTAAATCAACAACCAATTATCAAGCAATACGAAAATCTAATAATTTAACAAAAAACATTTTCCGCCACTTTTTTATTTTTTATTGATTTGATTAAAAAAAGCACATGGATGTGGCTGTTTTTAGTTGTTTGGGGGGTGTAATACCCTCCAAAACACTTTCTTGGGGCTCAAAATGTCCAAAATACCCCTGCTCTAGTTTTTTTTTTATTTTTCTTATTTTTTATTTTTTTTATTTTTTAACGGAAATGACTGGCCACATATTCAGATTATGCGGGATGCTGCTGCACATGCGGAGAGATGCGGCACATATCCAGATGCATCTCTCCAAGGTGCCTATGTGGCCTGTTGCAATGCGCTGCCCAGCGCATAACGTCTTGTGCGCCGCATATGCGGTGATGCGGCCGCATTTTAAAAGCATGGTCTCAATCTCCATTGATGTTGGAATGTCTTGTGGTATGGATGTTGGGACTGAGGTGGAACTGAGAGTGAGTGGAACTATCTGCTCTTATCAAGATAATATTTTGGTCAGGTTGGGCTTGTGTTATTTCCCTACACTGGGTGGTTTTGTAGCTTAGATCACAGGTATTGGGCATAGGGTGGGAGCTCTGAAGCCATTCCTGGACTTCGGTCATTGTGTAGATGACATCCTGCCATGTATAGGTGGGTTGAAGTCTATGAGTTGCCACTGTTCTCTATGTACAGAATGCTTTGGATTGGTTTAGTGTGGTTTATTTAGATAATTTATGGGCTTTTTGTTGTATGGGAGATTGGTCGTGGGTGCCTCCATCCGTACTCTGGAAATACCAGTATTAAAGTGAACTCTTGAAAGACAACAGACTCATGAAACTATTTTGTGATATGTACATGTTCTTCTTTGAATTGGACTGAATGATGTGGTTAAGACTAGTGTAACTAGTCAATTTATAAGCAATTCCTATATGAGTCTTTTCTAACTAACATCTGATCACGTCTTCCATTGGTTACATAGTTTAATATTATTTGTTTCCCCAATCCTCACTTCTTTCGCAGGAAAGCTTCAATCCCTCTTGGTATTTGGGCACTTGATAATTCTCGTCTTAGGTTTTTGCTTCATATTATGATTATTCTCAACTGGTAATTAAGTTGAAGTTGACTGAATTAAAACACCCTTGTTGTGCTATGTTTTGAAATGTTAATGGTGTCGCAAATATTTGACATACTTGCATTATTTTGTGACGCAGGAAAATCGTGTACATACATTGAAGAAAGAAGTTGATCGGTGCGTTGCTCTGGCAGAGTTAATTGAGTACAATCTCGAAGATGTTGATGCTGCTATCTTAGCAGTTCGTGTTGCTCTTGCAAATGGGATGGATTGGGAGGATCTCGCACGTATGGTGAAGGAAGAGAAAAAGTCCGGAAATCCTGTGGCAGGACTTATAGATAAACTCCATCTTGAAAGAAATTGCATCACTTTGCTTTTGAGCAACAATCTTGATGACATGGATGAGGAGGAGAAGACCCGTCCTGCAGATAAGGTATTAAGCTGAGGCTACCTTTTTTTTTCTTTTCAAGTCATATTATCTAACGCTTTTATTCATATGATGAATCTTGAGTAATTCATCTGCTGAATGCTTCTGGAGTTTAAGCAGATGTCCTATACCGTAGTGCAGTACTTGTTACCTATATCATGATCAATATCTGTGTTCTTTTTTTGAAACCGTTAACTCTTTATTAATGTGAGATTACTACAACATTTGTGCCCCCAAAGGTGGGGCCAGAAATAAAACAAAAACAGATGAGAAGCTTTCTTTCTGTCCATTTTTCTACTTCAATCTATTTTAATCTCAAGTCTCACTAATGATGGCACCTGGGAATGGGTGGCCAATCACAATAACAACATCGGAGAATGGGTAGCCAGTCCCAGTAACAAGTGTATAAAAGAACGGGTATTTTCAACTGTCTACCTTGAAACCTAGGATCAGGGCCATTGTGGACTGACAGGACGATAGGTGACCTCTCATTGAGCAACCGCTGGCAATGGGTCTAAGTTGAAGTCATAAATGCCCTAATAGAGGCACCTGCTGACCACTGGATACTGGGATTCGAGGGAAACTTCCCTTGTGTTTTCCAGCTCTATTTCTCTACTGTCTTGGGTGTCTATTTCTTTAACACTCATCCAGCCCAAGATGTGCGGTATGAGTGCCAAAGTGGACAACTGTAGACACCTTGCTTTGGCTAAGAAACTCTTAGGAGCCCAAGAGCCTAAAACCTTAGGATCTAGACTAGTCACCTAACCTAACCAACCTTGGAACTTAAACCCACCTTTTGGTCCACCAAAATACCTTAGTGCTACCCAACAACAATCTAGGGATTATACTAGGCTGGATAGACCTTTGTACACGATAATCCATGCACCATAACCACAAACCAAAATACCAAAGAAGCCTTTACCATCAGAAAACCCCACTTTATTAACCTAAACCTACGTAATTAAGCTTATACCTTATAAATCTGCTAAATCAGTGCAAGCCTTTGGAAAAAAACCTTCTGAATTAGGCTCTGGTAATTCCAAATTTGGCCTAAACCATCTCAAAACCTCTTAAAGAGCTTAATCTCTAGATTAACCATCCAGCAACATTAGGCCTCTTAATCACACCCTAAGAGCCAAACCCTAAAATTGTTTCTTTTAAATACATAAAAAAAACATTAAATGAAAAAATTAAAAAGGGTAAATACAACCATTTGAAAACCGCTCAACACACTGAAAACTGACCCAAAATGGTTGCAAGGGACAGGTGATGGAGACATCCCTTGCCCACCCCGACCTCGATGCTGGACCTCACCACTGGCGCTGGACCTCACCACTGGCAAATCAACGGCAAGATTGGACCATCACTTAGAGGGTGGTAGTTACAGGCCCTTGAGATTATATATACCCTCATATAGGTCGATTTTAGGGTCTATGTTCTGAATGATTGAACCTTAAAACCCTATTTGCCTCTTTTAATATTTTCCCCTTATCCAATCCTAGCTCTAGGAACAGGATTCCAAAGCCTGGCTCATAGCCAACTCTGTTCAAAACCCCGTTAAGTCATTTCACAGACTTTGTTCAAGCAGTTTCAAGGACGAATGAGAAGGTTGCTTGGCACCCCTCAAGTCTGATCCAGGCCCCAACTCCAGGTGCATAGCCTGTGGGTGTGGCTTGAGTAAGTACCTTTATTTTCCAATGGTCCTTTTCATTTTCATTAGTATTACATGCTTTCAAATTTGCCCCATTTGAAATTTTTGTCTTGATTTTGTGTTCGGTGAATCTCTAGGCAGTGCGATGACGCATCATGGCAGATAGGTTGTAGGGCCTGTCTTCTATGGTCCGTAATTTGACA
>NW_006498057.1:4133068-4144573 GCF_000471905.2 Amborella trichopoda | reverse complement strand
TATATATATATATATATATATATATATATAGTAGTAGAGAGAGAGAGAGAGAGAGAGAGAGAGAGATTTGGTGTAAAAGATTTGTTATTCATGTATAGGGTTTGTTTGATGCAGCTGCAAAAACTGCTATGAATCTGTTTAGCCATATGCCAGAAGCAACGGGCAGGGAGAAGGAGCTCATGAAAGCGTGTACAGATCCGGAGCTTGTGGCGGCAATAATTGGCAATGTAAAGATCACGGCAGCAGGTCTCACTCAGCTTAAACAAAGACAAAAGAAAGGAAAGAAGAACAGCAAACAAGATGAATAGTACACAGTAACCTGGTGATAAATGACCTAGAGTTTTTCCTGTATCCTACTTAGAGCAATTTTGAGTGAAGAAAAGTAAGATGCCTTCACGCTTAAAAATGTTTTATGTAAGGAAAATTCATGTATATCTTTATGTTTATGTGGTCGCCTAGTAAAAATGAAATGTTGGTGCGTGGCTTGAGTACGATTTTGTTAGTTGCATATGCTGCTATTACACCAAGGGTATAATTGTTTTTTGTATATGCTTTGGGAAACTGACATTGAGCATTAGTTGCAAGCGACTTACCATCAAAGAGCGATAAAAAGCCAGAGAAGTATGTTTCTGAGTGTTATATGGAAAAGGGTGCGTTTTGTATAGAACTGAGGTTCTAAACAATCAAATTTGAGCTCACCTTCAAATAGTATCGAGAAATATGGTTTCAATACTGGAAAGTTTTGTGATAGCTTTAAATTATATTTTCATCTTTAGTTAAAGCTTAAAGAATAGTATAGATCGACCATATCTATGAAAACTTGAAAATCTTAAATATTGACGGTTGAATAATGCGTTATAAGATGCACTACTTTCAAACCTTGAAATTCATTTTTTTTTTTCATGTTCATGCATCTTGATGTCGAGATGATCAATTTGATGATATCTGGACATCAAAACAACCTTTTTTAGTGAAAGTTTTGAGGTAGGCTTTAATTTGGTTGTTTAGACTCTATAAAAACTTTCCCATGAAAGGAAAAAACATCCGACAGATAAAAAATCAGAAAAGTATAGTGCTACATGGAAAAACATCCAATAATACCAATTTCATTCGAGCGCATGTATACTATGTTCCCTTGGGAGCAGGGTTTACTTTACCCGCTCGGTTATGAGACCTATTTGGGAGGGTTTTAATCTGAAATTTTGGAAACCAATTAAGTATAAGAATTAGTAGATGATTATTCTCAAAAACAAAATTTGAAATTTGAAATTTCAAACACTTTGATTTCACCATCTAAAAATTGGGTGGTCTCCGTTCAATCTCGAAAAATTATTTTTGTTTGGGCACAATTAGATTTTTTTTTATATCGAAGTTCATCAATTGGTTGAAGACTACCACCCTAAACTAATTCTAGGTACGGTTTTACCTGGAGGAGTAAATGGACGTATTCCTGCAAGCGTAAAATATCTTTTAGCCTCATTCGATAAGTTTAGAATTCCAGATTTTCTTCTAAAATTTCAGATATTCTTTTCTCCATTATTTTCTATTTCTTTTCCTTTCTTTTTTTCTTCTATTCCCATTCAAGGCTCTCACTGTTCATGAAATAATGTGAGGATTGGTCCTTGGTCATCTGATATTAAAATTTATTCTTATTGGGAAAATTTATCAATAAAATCAAGAGATGAACTATTAATACTTCTTTTATTTCTATTTAATATAAAAAATCCAAGCGATTTAATATCAAAAAGCCCATAAAAAAACGTTAATATGAGTGAATGGGGAAGATATTAAATAGTTGATACACTTCCATAAATTTCCCCTTTTCCTTCTCCATTCAAAATCTATCATCCATGCAATCTTTCGTTTCTGAAAAGTTAAAAGGGGCCTAACCAAACATTTTTAATTTGCTAAAACGAATTTCTGCCAAATTACAAAGTAAAATGCATCATCCATGCAATCTTTCGATTCTGTAAAGTTAAAAGAGGCCAAACCAAACATTACCAATTTTCTAAAACGAATTTCTTCCAAATTACAAAGTAAAATACCTGTAAGTTATCTTCAATAGTGCCAAATATTAAAACACATCTCCGAAGAATTTCTACCATAAAGAGAGAGAGAAACAATTACAAAAGGACTGTGACCAGTGACTCTGCATATTTACAGCTCTTCGGCGGGAGGGACATCATTTAAGTCAAGCCCCTCGCCCACTGGCACACCCGACCCTAGAGGACCCAAAATCCCTTCCGGACTAAGTGTCAATCCACTCTGTTAACATGAAAAGAAACAGCCAACTCCAAGCTTAGTAATAAGCACATATCTTAGATTATAAATTACTTCATAGAACTGTAAATACCATACTATGAAGTGAATCAGTTTCTCCTAGGACAATTTTATGTACCCCAGTTTCTAAACTTGTCACAGTACCTTTTAAAGAAAAATAAAAAATTATTGAAGCGAATCAAACAATGCATCCTCTAACTAAATCACACACAAATCTGAATAACTCCATTAAGTGAATTGAGCGTCATCTCTGTACATTTTTCTTGGTTAATCTCATGTCCATACATCTGCATAATATTTGTGCAGTGCATGTAAACTACTAAACAGTGTTTCAAAACGCGCTAGGCGGCACCTAGACGGTTAAGGGGTCCAGGCGGGCGCCAAAACCTGGGTGGCCCAGTAGATTTTTTTTTTTTGGTTTCTCTCTCTACTTGATTTTAGGTTTTAAATGAAACTAAAACCCACAATTTTGTCCCTTTAGTATTAAAAAAATGACCACAAAATACCCTCAAAGAGCCGCATTCTCGCTCTTGGGTGGGGCGCCGGCCTGCGGCTCAGGTTGGCACCCAAGGATATCCGCCTAGGCGCTGGGCGGTCCGCTTTTTGAAACACTGCTACTAAATGCATCGTTGAATCTCACAAAACAATCTTTCATCAATCAATCGTTCCTTTTCTTTACAAAGTAATTTTCTGATAATTTTTTTTCGCAGAGGATTTTATTTTTTATTTTTTCTATGGCTTCAATACTTGATAAGATGAGGGAAAATAGACTTAAGTGGCTGGCCATGTGCAACATAGACCTAATTCAGCACCGGTTAAGAGACGTGATTTGGTTCAAGTGGAAATCACTAAAAAAAACAAAGGGAAGATCCAAAGAACATGGCCAGAAATAGTGAGAAAAAATATGATTACTATTAGTTTTACCAAGGGTATGGCCCTTGATAGAGAGGAATGGAACAACATGATTCATATAGCCGACCCCAACCATTTAGGATAAGGCTTGGATGAGGATGATGATGATGATGAACAATTCAACTAGTTGTTTGGTTATGTCAACATAATTCACAAGGTCTAGAAAAAATCAGCAAAGCACCCGGCATGGCCTGCCACCTATGCATAAGCTAAATAAAATGGAATTATTCAATAATTAAGTGACTAAAAATAGGAGATACCTGAGGCTGGAATCTTAGCATATCAGCACGAGCCATTGCTTCTGCCTGGGCTATCCGTTGCCTGAAAGTCTGAGCCATCTCATCGGCCTGTTGAAAGCCCCAAGGAAAAATCAAAAGTGAATTCCAAGATTTTCATGCTAAAAACAAATTCAAGTACAATTTTATTTCTTTCTTTTCCCTTTTTCCCCACAATTATCAAATTACCTTCTCAAACACAAGTTTTGGATTGCGAATCATGTCTCCTGGTGTTGGCTCGAGCTTTTTGGTGGACAGGCTAACCCGCCCTCTCTCGCGGTCATGGCTGAGTATCATAACCTTTTCAAGAAGAAATATTCAATGGATTTTTAGCTCTTAAAGATACCCAAGTAAAGGACCCATATAGAAGAAGAGACATTCGGAGGGAGGGAGGGAGTACCTTGAGGGTGTCACCGGGCTGTAAGACAGTAGCAATGTCAGAAACTCGATCATGACTGATCTGGCTAACATGAAGAAGGCCATTGATGCCACCAATATCAATAAAGGCACCATATGGCTTAAGGCTCTGAACAGATCCGGTGACCACCGACCCAATTCCAAGCTGAGCTTGGCTATCAGCCATGGCCTTGCGGTTACTGAGAACAAGCCTCGACTGCTCCTCATCAACCTCTACGAATTTCAGAGGCAGCTCTTTATCTATAAGGTCTTCTGCTGCTGTTTTCTGATAGAAACACAGAGGATAACCTTTTCTCGTGAACAATGGATTTTGGTAACTGACCCAAGAAAATTGGGAGAGTTAATATAAGAGGACAAAAGGAAAACTCATGCTACATTGCCAAATATACCACAGTATAATAACATATTAAAAATGAGAAATATGAAGTAGCATTCTGAAAAAAAAAAAAAGTTAAATGGCTGAGTAAGTCTTCTCAGCTTGACCTGCCCAATCATTTCTGTAACCAAAACCCCAAAATAATTACAAGCAAGAGAAAATTAAGAATGCATATCGAAGAAACTCAGAGATGTGTCAAAAAATAGCAGTTGGGTAAGATAGTACAACTTTACAAGCCGCAAAGTTAAAATCAAACTGACCCAACAAAGGAACCTTTCCTACTGTGATCCACTAGATTTTGAGGCAGAATAAGTTCAGACAAGTGCCTTTCATTAGCTTATTTAATAAACAAGTCATGGAAACATTTTATTTTTAAATGTCCCATAAGGAACAAATAAGTTGAAGAACATACAGTCGATATCTGTGAAAATGGAACAAATCCTCTTAGGCCCTCAACTACAGCCACAACTCCTCCTTTATTACCTCCAATAATCTGCATGTCCCAAAATTAAACATAAGTTCTTCAGTATGAGGTTATAAATTTTTACAATTGTGTAGTGGTACCAAGGAAAAACTCAAATAAACCATGTTTATCTCCAACAAAATAAACATCCTAACTAATAAATATTGTTAGGAAACATACTTAAATCAGGAAGCATATATAAATAGGAGCATAACACAACAATCAAATTAATACTAGCACCGTAGACAAATTTTGATCTCCATGGCCATAATCTAATCCGCCAGCCACATTGCATATTGAGTTATTCATACTTGGTACTTTTTCATTAAAATGAAAAAGATTTTCTCTTAGAATAATTACTATTTGTAAAATTCTACAGGTAATAAGCAGCACAGTAATCGTGCAGTTAATTGCATATCGTCCTATTCTTTGTGTCCTTTGTCATCATTTGTATTAAATTTGGCTCTTTTGGCATATGTCCCCAAGTCACTAATATATAAGAAGCACACAATCCTTCAAGAGGGAATCACATGATATAAATATGCATGAAAGTAATGTGAATTATCGAAAGGGGAATATGGACATGCTGACGAGCATCTCATTCATGCATATATATCTCTTCATTGATATAGACCTCACATAATAAGAAAAAAACCTACTGCTAATGGCTGAACAACACATGCATGGAGGGAAGTGTTATGGTGAACATAGTTTACAAAACTTACGTCTATGCTTGACATAGAGCTACAGTAATCCACCCTAGAAGACCCAGGTAGGATATCTTCAATCTACCCTTTTGTGGCATCAATTTATAAATTCATACTTTGCCCATCCTACAAGTCTAGCATATACAGTCACAATTAAGATAATCCTATCAAATACTTTGCCCATCCTACAAGTCTAGTATATACAGTCACAATTAAGAAAATCCTATCAAAACTCAGAAGATGCAATGATAGAATCATGGATTTAAAAATATGTACATTAAAAGAGACATGTAATTTACAACATTGTGTACGAGAATATTGCATAGATCTTCTGTGCTACAGAATGCACTTCTAAAGTTGCATAAGGTTTTTTTTGTTGATAAAGTTAACACTGTATTTAATAAGCAACGCAATACATAAGTCCAAATAGAGCGCCCACAAGCCGGGCCTCTCAGCCTAAAAATGAGGTATCCTCAAAGAAGAGGTCCTGTACAATAAATGAGGGTCTAATAGCAACACCCTTTACAACGACGTGCAAAAAAGGAGAAAACAGGGGTTGTAGAGAGACGTAGAACCAAAAGAAGGTGAACAGCCAAAAACAACCCCAGAATATATAAAGAGACAAAAAGATAGTCGCAGCCTTGTAAGAACTTGCATAAGGTTAATTAGCCATTTTATGCATTTTTCAGTGGGGTTGTTCTCAAAGAAAGAATGACATGCCGCGTCCATGACGTGTCTATCATCAACTCGTCTATAAACATGATTTGAAATTTACTACTTGTGTAAGTGAGGCCATAGTTTGTTTGACTTTGATACCATAAGCCAAAATCTAGAGTCCACCTACAACAGGGACAATGAAAACTGATACATATCAGAAAAGTAAAAGCAAACCATAGCACTGGGAAAGAGCCAAATCACCATAACATATTGATAACCATAGACATTTAACCTCTTCTAATATCTCCATTGACAATGTTGAGACCAATGGGCATATGAAGGACAACGTAAAAAATGGTTCCTATTAGAAAACTAAAAGCAAACCATAGCAATGGGAAAGAGCCAAATCACCATAACATATTGATCACCATAAACATTTAACCTCTTCTGATATCTTCATTGACAACGTTATCACCATAACATATTGATCACCAAAGACATTTAACCTCTTCTAATATCTTCATTGACAATGTTGATAAATGACAGAAGGAAAGTTTCCGGCATAATACGTAGTGTATACCACCCAGGAATTAGACTAACAGTCAGCTTTGATGTCGAGAGTAATATATAAATTCCCAATGCAGACACAAACATGCGCACACACACGTACGCTAATTGCACATGCATTGTATGATACTTTAATTTTAAAAATATCATAATTTTTCTATTTTTTATTACATTTTCTTTTGTTGAGTATTTAACTAATTTGTGCCATGATAAAGCAATTTGATTTTTCAACTTTCCTTAAGAAATTTACTATTTATAACATGTTTAATATAGGATAAAAATTCAATTTTTTTCCAAATGAATGCTCTCTGTTTCAAAAAGAATAAATGCCAATATAGGATATAAGATTCAAAATTTAAGAAAATAATCCGAACTAAATCCTATTTTATCACTTCTTTATAAAAATATTTTCAATTTATGACATTTAATCATAACACAAATTTTAAGATATTTTAAATTATGAATATTAAATTATGTCAAATTAAATAAGAGATTTGACATTTTAGGAAAGACATAAGAGACAAGTCCAATTGTCTCTACACCTTTGAGAGACAGAATCTCGGAAATGATTGGAGTTAGATAGAGGGACACATTCATTGAATTTTCTTAGAGATAGAGATTGAGAATGGAATGCGAGGAGAAAACTTATTCATTATCTTTGAAAGAGACCTTAGGAAAACTAGAGGGAGAAATGATTTTTAGAAATGAATTCAAAATTCATAGAATGAGTGTAGCGAAGATGAGGACGTTGAGATGGATTAGTGGCGACACAAAAAGATATAACAATTGAAACAAACACATTCAAGAAAATTTAGATGTAGCACCAATAGGCGATAAGATGAGAGAGAGTGGACTTAGGTAGGCTGGCCACATGTGGCACGGATCTAATACAACACCCATTAGGAGGTGCGAGTTAGTTCAAGTGGAAGGCTCAAACAGGACAAGAGGTAGGCCCAAAAAGACATGGTTGGAAGTAGTGAGAAAAAATATAGAGACTTATGGCCTCACTAAGTGTATGACCTTTAATAGAGAAGAATGATGAATCGGGATTTGTGTAGCCAACCCTAATTAGTTTGAAAAAGGCTTTGACGATGATGATGAATTCAAAATTCATACTATTTATTCCCTCTCTCTCTTTTCTCTCTACACACACACACTAATGGGTTTTTCTATTGTTAATATACTATGAAATTCTATACGTTACATTTAGAAAGGGATGTGAATCATCAAAATTACTTTAGTTGCCCAATTCTTTATTCCACGTTTATAAAATGAGTAAGATCACATTTGTTATTGGAAAAGGTATTGTTGACATTTGCACTAAAAGACAAAGGGCATCTTTGTTATCTTGAGAAGGGCATTTTTTAAACTTTTACTAAAGGAAAAAGTTTATATAAGGGTGGGGCCCTAAACAATCAAATTAACGCACACCTCAAAAGTTCACTAGAAGAGATTGTTTTGATGCCCAAAAATCCTCAAATTGATCATCTCGACCTCAAGATGTATGAACATGAAAAAAAATAGATTTCAAGTCTTGGAAATAGTGCATCTTGTAATGCATTTTCTGGTCAATTTCAACATTGTTAAGTATTCATAGATCTGCTTGATCTACACTATTTTTGAAGCTTTAAATTTTATAATTAGAGATGAACATAAATCTTCAAGCCATCACAAAGAATTCCAAATCTAACATAGCATCTTTGGACACTATTTCAAGGTGCACCTTACTTTGATTGTTTACGGCCTCAGCCTTATACAAACCACACCCTTTACTAAAAGACAAATGCAATTAAATGTAGTAAAGTACCTAGAGTTTCTATAGTTACCACTGTCTTTTAGTGAAAATATAAAATATCCTTTCTATGACAAAGATGCCTTTACTCAGTTTTATAACCATGGAAATTAAAGTAAGTTGAAGGTTCACATGCCTTTATAAATGTAACCTAAAGAATTTCATGAGGTGTTCACCATAGAAAAACTACTATATGTGTTTGTTGTGTGTGTGAAACCCACTCTGTGATTGGTCGGCTAGCACAAGAAAATCCAAAGAAGTTATCACAGTGAGCCACAAGGAAACTTGCATGTGTGGTCCTCGCTCCTTCAAATACTCTGTTATGAGCATATGTTTGATCCCACGTTTTAAAGATATACTCTCTTCATCTCGATGAATAATCTAAAAAATAACATTTAAATAAATGCACCCCAAGAAGTGGTTTTTAATTACATTAAATGAAAGTTGTCCATTTGATGGAACAGTTAGATCTGGACCTTAGGAAGATTGTTTTGACCATATATTTCTATATGGCCTTATCATCACCAGATGAGCAATATATAAAAAAAATGATTTTGAGTTCTTTTTGATATTGATCCTTAGGACGAAGAAAGTGTATGTAAAATATGGGGTCATACAAATGCCACTAGCAAATAATTGACGCAGTTTCATGAAATCTCCCCCTATGTGTTTGAGTCTGCACGTGGATGTGCTCGAGTGTAATGTATGTATATGCATGTGCACACGCACACGCACACGCACAGGCACATGCACACATGCCCGTGTGGTGGGTGTAGGCATGAGTGCCTATGTGCATGTGTGTAGGATTTAGGTGCTTGGGGACCTACCGATCGTAGTAAGTCTACCCTTCCGAAGTCCATCTTGGAGATGCATTTTGGAGAGATGGATTTCGTATTTAAACTGTACAGATATATCCACCCCAATCATGTCTCTGATTAAAAACTTAAAAAAGAGAGAGAGAATTTGAGCCTTAAAATGGTTCATATTGTGTTTTCTTTTACTATCCATTTCAATTCTTGAAAGATCATCAGATCTGCACTGTTTTTGGAGCTCCAAATTCATGAGTGGATTGAAGCAATATGAGGCGTGTTTCAGGTTCTAAAGCCCAAATCAGGGTGTACATATGAGTCAGCCAACTCACCAAAAACTTTTCTTATATACAAAGAGTAAATCTCTGTTCAGAAACATGTTGGTGTCAATATATCCAACTTATAAACAATTTCAATGCTTATACCTTATTAAAAGACATCCGATTTTTCTAAACACCAAACATGCAACACAAATGAACAAGAAAAAATAAAGTTTGCTATAGAAAATAAAAAGGTGGAAAACATGGAAACGTGCCCACCTTACCCTTAACAACAACATCCTCAGCCTGCAATTGCCGGCACCTCTCCCACGCGAGGTCGAATTGAATAGACCGAAGGCTAAGAATCAAACTATCATCATCTTCACGCTCCCCAATAATCACAAACTCTTCTTGCATGCCTGGAAAAATGCCTGCCTCTGCCACATGCTTCACCTTGTAAATGCATGCCTCTTGAACAGGTAAATATGCCGTAGATTTTGCAGTGATATCAATGAGAGCTCCATTTGCATCTGTTCTAAAAACTGATCCCTTGACCTGATAGATTGTTGAGAAAAATAAATGGTACTCTCAATTATAGTCTTTTAATATCAGAGGTACCACAGCAGAGCATGCCTTTCATCTCTACAGTCATGAACAACATCACTGCTAATTTATACTAATAATATTTGTAATATTTAGTAACTCATTTCATTGCTGCACTTTTTTTCTTATGAAAGTATTATCTAGAAGAAAGGAATATCCATTCTCATAGCACACAGAAGACTAAAGACATTGGTAAGAAACTAACAATAAACACTGCATGCACAACACAATTCACATCAATCAAAATGAGAACTGTGCTGATCTCTTTTTCCATGAAAAAAGAAAACCAATATTGAACTTGCAAATTCTGGTACTTGAACCTAATGATTATATGCTACATGTACCTTGCTATATATATGCTACCTCATGTCCTCATATGACTGAAATTGCTGAGAATTTTACAGAGAAAGAGGAGAAATCTACAATCCAAGTTCACATATTTAATTGCCTGAAGATTCTGTTTCAGCTTAAATAGCTTAAGAATGAATTAGGTATGTGGGTGACCTCAACTTCAACAATTAGCCCTCTTTCTCTCTCTAAACAAGGTAGAGAGAGAAAGTGAACATGGTAAAGGGATTTACCTTAGAACCAATCTCGGATTCAAAGTCATATTTATCAAGGGCGGCATGGAATTCCTCAGGAGTGAAGGTGACGCCTTCCATTGGGGAGGTCCAGCACCTCTCAAACGCCTCCTCAAACATGTCTTTGAGCTTCTGCCTCTCCCTCGTCTGAGCATTCGTGGATATCGCAACAGCTGAGATAACCCTAACCCTAGGCCCACCTGCTCTCTTACATGGATTCCTGGTGCTGATGAGTTTGGTAAGAGAAGAGGGGGATATGAAGGAGCTTCGTCGGAGCCTTGGGGATGAGGAGCTAGAGAGAGAGACACGGGTACTCACGATCGCCATGAGAAAGAGAAGAGAGAGGAGTCCGCTATCTCATGGAAGCGAAGAAATGGAGAGAAGTTGAACTCACTGCACCGAAGCTTGAATGAAATTGTGACCAGATAAGATGTAAGAGAGGGAGTAAGTGTACCAGTGTTAGCAAATTCGAACGCGACATCAGGCTGGAAGCGGTTTAACGGTCCGATCGGTAAACCGGCCTGTTCAATTGCTTTAATCAAACGGTTAAAAAAATGTTAAAAAAAAAAAAAAAAAAAAACTAAAATACGTACAATCATATAAATAATGATTAAAATAAAACACGAACTTGAAAATTAATAAAAATAAATTTTAACCCATGTTATATTTTTCAAAAGCTATTTTTTTAATTTTCTTAAAAAAGATAAAAAAATGTAAAAAGTGAATATTAATGACTCAAATAATTTTTAATCTTTACTATAATGTAAAGAATATTTAAAAATACATTACAAATCAAATTCGTTATT
>NW_006498057.1:4108538-4119464 GCF_000471905.2 Amborella trichopoda | reverse complement strand
TTATAGGTAAATAAGTGCATGCTAAAATACACGAGGTAATGTATAAATAGAAATAAATTTTTAAAGTTTAAAATAACTCCATTTCTTGTTTTTTCAATCTTAACTTCGATGTTTCATTTCGATTTATATATTCATGTACAAGCATGAACAAATTGTTAAGTTCACATGTACTAACGAATTGTTTAGAGGCCCTCCCCTTAGCCAAGGGTGTGTAACCTCCTCAGCCAAAGAGATGTATTTCTATATATAATTGGGCCTTAAGTTTTTATGGAAGATATATTATAGGTGAACAAGAGCTTTAATTTATGAGGTTATAAAGTTGCATACTATTAAAAAAAGTAACATTGGTAATGAACCATTTTTTCACATGAAAAAAAATAAAATATTGTATCAAAAAATAAATATAGATTTCTATATTTCCACAGAGACCACATTCAAATTTCACTCTTCCCTATAGGTCCAATTTTATAACCCATACCAAGACTCCGAGGGGCTATACACCAGGCTGTAGGTTGGGTCTGGGTCTATTGCCAGAAAAAAGTGGTAGATTTGTGTCCCCTTTCATAGGAATGGATATGAAAAAAGGGCAAATTTCTACTTAATACTACTCGGCTACTCATCCGAGTTCCATACATTCTCATGTACCCCAGTGGGAACTCGTCTTGGCTGCTAGCCAATTCTGGACACCGGCGGGTTTTCAAATGCTGCTCGTATCACATTGATTATTATAAGCATGGAATATTATAGGGTGAGAGTAAGGCAGCGCACCTTTAATATGTAGTTCTGGTAGTGGTGTCGGGAACTTTATAATTACTTAAAAATCTATTTTCATCTCTATTTATAAAATTTAAAATTTAAAAAATAATATAGATCGAGCAAATTTATAAATATTTGGTAATATAGAAATAGATAGTTTAGGTAACTTATTATAAAATATATTATTTTTAATATTTGATTTCTTTTTTGTTTTTTTTTTAATATCCATACATCTTGACGTCGAGATGGTTTCCTAATATCTGAACACTCTCTTGTATAAAATTTTTGAAGTGCACCTTGGTTCAATAGATAGGGTTGCAACCTTGCATAAAGTTTTTTTGACGCCACAGAACACCCGGCTGTCTCATACACCAGCACATACATTTGCAGAAGTTCTTGGATATCAAATATCATTATTTTAGGCGTCATAGGAGTTCCAAGCCTCATTTGCCATGCATTCACCACAAGGTCATGAAAGTGTCATAATAATCAGATTTCTCTATATCCCCCCAATACCAGCTCATCCTTGTTCTTCAAAGAACTACCATTAGAATTGAACTTCATCTCTCCTTCTTTGGGCTCTGTGTTCTCGTTTGTGCTACTCCTTCGGGGAACTTCCCAACACTCTTTTAAGGAAGCAATCCAACCGGTAGCATGCTAATCCACGGGATTAAATTACGTCAACTCCTTCTACAGCTCCATTGAATGTTTTGTTTCTTTCTTTCCACACAATCGCTACTACCGTGGATGTTTATAATATCATTTTGTATCGGAAAGTAGGAATTTGCTGCTAAAGGAGTGTTTATGAAAAGGCCATGCAACAGTAAGTGGCTACCAAACTCTGCATCTCGTTTGCGCTCTAGCTCATCGATTGTGTGCAATTTGCTGCTAACAAAATAGCCAAATGAAGGCCTGCACCTTATGTGGTGTCGGAAGTTGCCATGCTTTGTTAGCTGGCCCTATTCACATATCTCTATCTGTGGTTTTATAGAAGTCTGTAATTCACTAGCTGCCTCTTTGATAAACTCCTTTTTTTTCTCTCTTTTTTTTGTCTCATCACTTGTGCGTTTGTACGTGTGTGTGGATTTTCTCTTCTTCAATTCATGGACAACTTTATGTCTGTATGGATTCAGGTCTTACATCTAAAGGGAGACAGGCAAGACTTTGAATTTGTGAAGACCACTCTCTCTTCTTCAGACTTTGAGATTGTGTATGACATAAATGGTAATGTCTATGAAATGTTCACCAAATATGAGAATCAATCAAAATTCAAAACATCATTTTCATCTAAAAGGAAACGAAGCCTTTTTATCTTACTCTTCTTGGTTATGTAAACTTCATTAGGTCGAGAAGCTGTAGAAGTGGAACCCATATTGGATGGCCTACCTAAGCTAGAACAGTAAGCCCCGGCTGCTCAAATATTTCCAATTGGGAAGATTTCTTTAGGAAAGTTCATGCTTATCGTTCCAATTGGCAAGCATTTAAAAATGGGCTACTTTTCCTTTATTTATTCAGGTATATATACTGCTCCTCTGCTGGTGTATACCTCAAGTCTGACCTGTTGCCACATTTTGAGGTGATTACAATGATTTTCTTTCTTCTTAATTTCTGAATTTTGGTTGCATTTTCATAAACAATTATCATCCTTTTTATAATCTCTCTCTCACACTCTCACATTAATAAGCCATTTATTTATTCTTATGTAATTTAATTGACTTAGCCGACATCAAATGGTTTGGGAAAAGGCTCTGATGAAGATGCTAATTTAATTGACTTATATCTGCACCTAATTGTACTTCTTACACTTTCCATAACTCCCATCTATTTTGTTTATAGTTTTTATTTGTGGTTCTTACTTGGTTTTCATTTTGCAAGCTATATTTGACATTTTCAAATGCTCACATCTATACAAACTTTTATTTGTTCAAATTTACCTTCCTAATGCTTCTATCTTTGTCTTTCATTTTCCTATTTTCTTACAAATTTCCTTGAGTGCGAGCTACCCAGTTTAGTTTTGTATTTACATTTTTATTAATTTTTGTTTTTATGGTGTAGACCGATGCAGTTGATCCAAAGAGTAGGCACAAGGGGAAGCTTGAAACAGAAATTTTGTTAGATTCAAGAGATGTGAATTGGACATCAATTAGACCTGTGTATATATATGGCCCTCTTAATTACAATCCTGTTGAAGAATGGTTCTTTCATCGACTCAAAGCCGGCCGCCCAATTCCAATACCCAATTCAGGGATACAAGTTACACAATTAGGTCATGTTAAGGTACGTAGTTCTATTTTTGGCGAACAATATGCATTCATACAATTTGTATGTTGGTTCCTGTAACTAGCAAACTGAGGTCTTAGGTTCAAATCCCAGCTTGAAAAAATATTTAAGGTCTTTCTTCTTATGTTCAGTTTCTTATATATTTGGCAATATGAATATATTGTTGTGTTTTATTTAACCAGTCTTTTTTCAAGGACATCACTCCATCCAACATAGAATAAAAGAATGTTTTCCTACAATTATTTTCAAACTATTGTTATAATTTTCATAGGAGATTGAGTAATAACATGTGATTGATTCAGGACTTGGCAAGGGTTTTTGTGACAGTCCTTGGTAATCCAAAAGCAAGCAAGCAAGTCTACAATATATCCGGATCAAAATATGTGACATTTAGTGGTTTAGCCAAGGCTTGTGCCAAGGTAATTATTCAAATCACATTTGAATGTTTACATAAAATTTCTACCAATTTATTGATTTTATATAAATTATTGATTTGTACAATAATCACACCCTTGTATCCTATTTTTTACTTTTGATTGCCCCTTATCAGGCGGGTGGGTTTCCAGAACCTGAAATAGTTCATTACAATCCAAAGGAATTTGATTTTGGAAAAAAGAAGGCATTCCCCTTTAGAGATCAGGTATGATTTTATTTGAAAGACTCTTCTTTTATAGAGGAAAAGATAATATCTTTCTTTCTATTCTTTCAAAAAATATTATAATATAATTCTCACGACTATGAAAATCCATGTCATGAGGATCATCTCTGTGCAATCAACGGTTGGACAATGATTGTGATGGAATGGAACCCCCTTGGGGGGTGCGATTCTCTCTCCATCATCCTCCAACCGCTTGATTCAGCATTGATGACCATTAGATTTTCCATAGTCATGAAGATCATAGTATGCTTTGCCTTTCTTAAGAAAAACAAAAATAAAAAAATTGAATTCCACTAGAGGTGAGAATCCATGAGAACCACAAATACACATGCATATTCACATATGAAACTTTGAGGTGTTCTCTCTCTCTCTCTCTCTCTTTCTCTCTCTCTCTCTATATATATATATATGTGGATAAACCTTACAACAACTGGCCAGCTATAATGAATAGTGTATAGGTGGAATGGGAGCCTTTAGAACTTCATCATGTGATTCAGAATGCATATCATTATTTTAATTTTAATTTTTTATATAAATCTGATTAATATAAGATTTTGGGTGTATATACTTAACACTATTTCGCACCATATAAAAATATAAAAAAATTATTTTCAATAATTTAAAATGACCAAACTACCCCTGTCATTTTTCAGGGGTATTTAGGTCATTTTATATTTTGGGAAATATTTTTTTTTATAATTTTTATTTGTGCGCCCTATTTTTTAGTACCCATGTCTACAATTTTATTATGATCTGATTTATAGAAAAATAATTAAAATTAAAATAGTGATATGTATTATGAACTGCATGATGAAAATCTGACGGCTCCCATTCCAACTATATTACTATTCATTATAGCTGGCCAGCTATTGTTAGTTTTTCCCTATATACATATATATATATATATATAGAGAGAGAGAGAGCGAGAGAGAGAGACTTTTGCTACTTTGTAAGTGGTGTGCTTGCAACATTTGGTGGTTTGGCCAATTATAACATCAGTAGTTGTCAAGTAAATCGTTTGAATCTAATCATTTTATATATATTATCGGGCCTTGTGGATACTTTTCACCTTACATGCTTCCTATAAAAAACGAATATGAGAACATGGTAAAATCTCATATTCCAAATTGAGTTGTTTTGGTTACCCATATATAACAAAGCAATCTACGATGATAAGGGTAAAACGCTATCTTCTGAGACTTCTGGTTATTCCATGCCTTTATTTTGTTCACTCTATGTCACATGTCTACAAAAGGTGGGTGTGACATTTTAAAATCACTAGTTTTGACTTTCACTTTTCATTTTCTTGGGATTAATTTTAAAAGATGACATTAAGGAGATAGTTTTTACCTTTTTTTTAATATTGGGGTTTGAGATAATAGGTCAAGTTACATTTATATGTATTTCTTTATCTATGTGTGAATGTGGATATATGTTTTCTATATAGCCAAGATATATATGGAAAATGTCAAATAAGGGTTAGGCTTTATGCAAAAAAAAAATGCCTCATCTCAAAACTCATCAAAAATTCAATTCCCAGAATCTAAAAACCTTCAAGTCAATCATCTCAACCTTGACAAGTATGGTTGTGAAACAAAAAGGATTTCAAGCCCTAAAATAATATATATTGTAATACATTGTCTAAAACATCCATTTTCAAATATTCATGGATCCGCAAAATCTTTACTGCTTTTGAACTACAAATTTTGTAATTGGTGAGGAAATCAATTTTAGAGCTGCCATAGAAATTTTGTATTACCTAAGTGTTTCCCATACGCGGTTTCAGAGGGAAGCTTTACTTTTTCTAATAAGGCCTAGGCCTTATAGAAACTGCATCCTAAATTGTGGAAAATTATAGGTGTATTACTTTCAAATCACAAGTCACTTATTCTTTCACTTTGATTTTCCTAAACTGTCTCTCTAAGTATGCTTTGATATTTGAATAGTTTCTTTACATAAGCATCAATCCTTAAGAACCCCTCATTCACAATCCAAATCTACTATAAATTAGCTAGACCTTTTAAAAAAATTGTTTCGTTTATTTAGTATCCAAATCTAGTTTTTAAAAAATAAACTTGGGAGAATAAATAGGAATCAGATAAATACAAAAAAAAAACTTGGATTTAATAAAGAGTTCTATACTATAACTTATGAAAAGGGCTCAAAGCAAAATAAGAATTCTAGTTAAAATAAGGGTTCCAATCAAAATAGTTAATTCATTTTTACTTAAAAAGTAGGTATCTATGTTAGAAATAACTATGAAAATGATTGGAATTTAAGAAATAAACTTAACATGAAAAATTTAAAATTAAATACAAGATAATTATAAATAACTTAAAGTGTAAAATAGTAAAAAAATAATAAATTGAAACTTCAATCTTCTCATTTCTTAATTAGAGTAGGCAATACAATGCAAACACCATTAGCTCGTAGGCATGAATGGATATAAGATCAAAGCCAAAGAACTCAATTCTTTGGTTGGTTATGCAGCACTATTTTGCATCCATAGAGAAAGCCCAAAGGGAGCTTGGGTGGACCCCGGAATTCAGTCTTGTCGAAGGTCTTACCGACTCCTACAATCTAGACTTTGGCAGAGGTACTTTTCGGAAGGCTGCTGACTTCTCCACAGATGATCTCATTCTCAGTAAAAAATTGGTGCTCCAAAGCTAGTCCTGCATAGAGTTGCCACTCCCTCCTCTTTCTCTTCATGTTTTTGGTAAATGTGTTTGGGTTGTATATGTGAATCCATAATCAAAAGTCCCAGTAACTAGGACATCAATGTGATAGATGGCAGCTAAGATCAAGGATGGAGGCTTGCTAGTGGGCTGGGAAATGGAGATTAAAAAAGATTCAAGATGTATTTTGCCTTTTTTTGTTAAAGAAAATAAGGTTCATTTGTTTTAACAATGATAATTTTTCTTTCCTTTTGAGTAAATTTTGAACATGAAAAGTAAATATGTTTTGTTCTTTTTCTCAAAGAATGTATGTCAACATTGTTCTTGCTTTTTAACTAGAGACTACTGTCGTTGCATACGATACAACGGCCAAGATTCGAATCCCAGCTAACCCGAAAACCTAAAAAACATAATGAAGGATGGTTTATAGCTTTGTGCAAGAACTGTAGTGAAGTTTGATGTCAAGTTTCATGCTATTTCAAGTTTGAACATATTACTATATTTTTCCAAAACAGATCGAGTGTTGAAAGGTCCAGGTGTTTATGTTCTCAACTTTTATATGAGGTGTTTCTGTTTTCAGCCTTTTTATGTAAGAACATTTTTTGGTTTTCATCGTTGACTTGCTTGGAGGTGTTTATGTTTTCAGCCTTTTTATGTAAGAACATTTGTTGGCTTTCATCACTGACTTGCTTGGAGCTGCATTTCTTATTAGGCAGATTCCATACAATTGAATTTTCTTATTGTTTACTGTTTCAGGACTTTCCTTGTTTTATAACCAACTTTCCCATTTGTATACTATGCTCCCTTGGGAGCATGGTTTACTTCTACTTGGGAGGATTTTTTCAATCTAAAATTTTGGGAACCTAGATTCATTAGAGGATTATTCTTGAAAGAAAAATTTTGAAATTTGGTTTTTCTAACGCTTAGATCTCCATCTAAAACTTGGATGGTCAATTCAATCTCGAGACACTTTTTTCATGTGCATAGATGGTATTTTTTTTTTTATTGAGGTTAATCTATAGGTTTCGGAGGTTACATCACCAAAATTTGGAGTCCTAACATTGATTCTAGATGGGACTTTACCCAAGGGAGTTAAATATATTTCGGCTTCATCTTTATTGGGTAAACCATTGGATCTCCATTTGGATAAAGATGTAAATAGATATTGTGTGCAAGGGGGTTTCTGGACTGAGGAATGAAACAAGAAACTTCATGGGGTCTTTGATTTTTAAAAATTAATGTCTAAAGGCTCAGACTTGGTAGCTGATTCTCAGGACCAAATGCCAAAATCAAGTTGATAGCTAAACAGATGGTTTACAAAAAAAAAACAGCTGGTTTACCAAATTTGGAAAATTCTCTAAAAATAAAAAGCGATTCTAATACGATTGTTACCCTACTTGTAACTAAGTAAAACACATCTATGCCACATCATCACATCAACAAAAGGCCATTTAAGTGTAAAAAAAATACAACCAAAAACTTGGTAAACCAAGTCAGACTAGATTCTTACCACATTGAAAATAACGGTCATTTATGTGTCAAGAGTATCAGAAATAACTATATAAAAAAGCATATTGACTCGAGTGCATCAGAAAGTTTCAATTGTAAAATGTGACAATTGAGCGGGTTGAATCGGTTTTGAGATTTTCGATGTTCTCCCGAGTTAAGAACAAGTTTTACCGTTTAAAGATGAGCTTCCAAGTCACTCAATGAATGGTAAAGCTGTCATTAAAATCAGTCTTAAAACACTTTCATGTGTATATGATATCCCACATAGGAATTTCGTATATTATTTGTTTATATTTGAGACTCTTGAGACTAGATGTAGTATGCTACAAACTCAGCATCTTCTTTTACAATGAAGTCTCAATTTAGTGTTGATTCGTAGAATATTTTTACTTTCTTTTAAATGAAAATTTACATTTGTTACCAACACGAAGTTTTGTTGATGATCTTTTGCTCTAAATAGACGCCCAGAAAGATTTGCAGAGAGAAGTCCAAAGTCTTTGGGCTGCAGATTTTGAAAGGTGCAAAGGTCAAGGGTTCTTTTTCTTTTCTTTTCTTTTTTTTTTTGATACATTCATAGTGAGAATTGAAGGTGGGACTTATGTTAGGACATTCGCCCCCCTAACTACCAATGCCACGGCCCTATTCCGAAAGGCCTAGGGCTCTAACACACTCGAAGTAATACATTGGTTAATGGTGGATCCGCATGATGTAATTAACTATATAATGTTTTTTTTTTTTTGGTAATTAGTGGGGAAGATGGGCCCCTACGTATTTTTTCAAATAGTTTATGACTCCAACCCCTTTCCCAACATCTATAGAATTTTGGGGTTGTTGTTATATTGTTTTGTTCAGAAGCAAGGCTCGTGATCACCCAACCTTATGAATACTGAATTATGCATCAACATTGTTTGCATGGGAGCTATTGGTGTTCGTTCCATTCGCTATAAGGGATTGTATACTATGAGACCATTTACTTTTGGAAAATGTTTTGATAGGGTTGTGATCCTATCAATATGAGTAAAGCCTTGTCTCAAAACTCACCAAAAATTGTAGGTTTTGGTGTTTCACATCGATCAACTTGGACTTGACCTTTGTAGTTGTGAAAAAATTTAGGATTTCAAACCCTAAATATGGTATATATTGTAACATATTATTTAGACCATTCATTTCTCCCTAAAATTAATTATTTATAGATCCACAAGATTTGTATCATTTTTTTAGCTTCAAATTTGATAGTTGGTGTAGAAAATTGATTCTAGAACTAGAACTATCATGGGGATTTTCAATCCCCATAATGCTTTTCAGATGAGGATTTGAGGTGAGGGTTTACTCTGTTTTCATAAAGCTTAGGCCTTGTGCAAACTACATCTTTTATATATTTCATATTTTCTATTAAGATTTAATGCTTTGATAAAATTATAACTCATCTTTGAACTCCATAATTTTCATGCTTTGATAAAATTATAACTCATCTTTGAACTCCATAATTTTATGTATTCTACGTTCTCTATTAATAATATTTAATAATTTGATACAAGTATGGGTAGTAACTAGAGCCGACATCCCCTTGACACCCACATGAAAATCACTAACCTTAAGAAGGCTCCCGAATAGTGGGGAAAATGCTCTGATGATGATGATAATGGCTCTTGAACCCCACCATTCAACTGCCCTCTTGCATAGCGCAAAAAAGAAAAACCGAAAAAATAGGAGACATAGGAGTAAAACAATAAAAAGAGAAAGTAAGAACACACTTTATAATCTTCTTAGAAAGGACCAAGTCTAGAATACAGCCTGATGGATGGGATTGAGGAGCATATAAAGCACGTCGCAAAATAGTGAGAATCCGACTCGGTAGGAAACGAGATCCCAAGTCCCAAGTCCAAAGGATAGAGTATTTTCGTGCCTCATCTTTGCCATTGTAGGGTAGAAAACTACTACTTAAAAAGAAATTGGACAAAGCTCTGGGTTAGTCAATTTACCTGGATCAAGTACAGGAAATGAAGTCGAGTTACAAGAAAACCCTCCATGGGTTTTTACAAACACTCAATTTGCTGTGAAACAAGTGGAGGTTGTTAGTTTAAATGGTTTTACAAACCAACTCTATCAATTTTTGGTGGTTTGAAGGCAAAACACGAAGAAGTTTGATTTTGTGTCTGATACAACCGTGCCTCTGCACGAACCATATTTGTTCACAGTTTCCATATCTGTTCACATGACCAAGACATAAGTTACAATCGGGGCATACCCTGTGCTTGTAATTGCGTTTAGGATTTTTTTTCAACTATTGTACTTGCTCTCGGAAATCGACTATGAGGAATCAATTCTAGACTTTTTGAAGGCCATAATTAACTTCTTTACCCCATGGGGAAGTCAAATCCCCACTGCCTCATTAAAAGAGAGATGCCATGAACCATTAGATGATGGGGGCACACCACCCATCACCATGGTACTATGATCATAATTTGAATAATCTTTTAGAATTATTAATATGATGTTCTAACTAGATCCCAACAATGTTTCATGTATTCGTCTTTATTGTTCATTCACGAACCATCACTATAATATATGATAAAAGTATCGTACATGAATAGAAAAAACTAAAACCCCGTTTCAATTTTTACTCATTCATTAGCACATTGTTAATAAACGCCCATCACTATTCAGGCTAAGCCAGTAGATTCAATAGTGTTAGAAATTCGTTGATAGAAAATCATATGCGGATTTTGAGGTCTACAAATATAAAATTTGTATTGTGAACAAAATATCTTTTTAAGCGAGAGAAAAACTACGCTTGAGGTACTTTACTGCAAATAACTACAAACTATGTTTATCTTTCAAATATTTCAAAAAAAACTTGAAATTTCTTCCTTGAGTTCAAAAATAGATTCCTAAATCAAAACTAAGCAAAAGGCAAATCAATTTCCCCCCTATATTATCCAAAAGTTTCTCGGACTGCAATTTTGAGAGCTTAAACAAGTGTTTCATTTGGCTTATTTGTATCCTAAAGGTGTATTCACCCAGACTTGAGTTATAACTCATATATAT